>PVIC010011099.1:0-42040 GCA_004025085.1 Thryonomys swinderianus
TATATATATATATATATATATATATATATAAAATAAAATGTCAAGTAATCAAGAAGAGCCAAGATTCACCATCCATTTTTGCATTTTTATGACACTGGTCTATGTTAATCAGACTGATTCTCATACTACTCTGACTAGGTGAGAACCACATGGAAAAGTCAGAACATGTAAATGGACTGTACTGTTGGAAGAGTTGACTTTCTAGGGTCAGATGGAAGGAGCAGTATACTTGATTTGGGCCCTAGAGCTCTGCCTTTCTAAAATGACATTCCCTACCTATGTTGAAAACCCTTCTCTTGCTATCTTCCTCTTCCATCTTAAACATACATCATTGAATTCACATGTGTGTATTAATAACAACCATGAGTTTTCATCTCCATTGTTGTTCAGAACCCAGGGAGAATCCATAGTCTTGGAAACCTGTGGGGCTAGAGCAGTATTAGGTTATGAGATCACCTTCCTATGAGTTGACAAGTTGGTCAGTTGCTTAGTGAGTGGAGCTTTATGATAAAGCACAACCGGGCAGGAGAGGAAAGGCTTGGAAAAGCTGAGAAACCAAGAGATATCTATGAAATTGATCCACAGTAGGGATACAGATTGTAGGCAGAAGGTGACATAAGGACACGTCTTAAGGAAACTGGAGGAAAGAGAAGAGGAGGGAACAGACTTTTCTTTTAACCTCTCAGAGGCATTCAGAATGAGCCCTGCCTTTGATGTCCATGCTGTGGATCTTCCCCTCACTTCTAAAATCTCCATCTCTTGGCTCTCTCAGACACTGAATTCCTTCTCACCCCTCAACAATAAATAAATAAATAAGGAACAAATTAAAAATAGAGTAACTTCTTATAAGTGCTGTCTACAGTCTATTTTAGAAAACACACACCATAATATTATCTAAGCAGCATCTCTGGCTCTTTAACGAAGGATATAAATATGCAGTGGGACAACTTCAGGGCTCCTGGTATCAAACATCAGCAGTGACATTTGGAGTCCCTCATTATGCAGTTGCTGTTGCTGTGCAGCCACCCACTCACCTTGGTACCTACACACACTGCTGTTTCTCATACAGCCTGTGGCACTGCATCTGGATGATGGGAAAGCTAAAAATACCTGTGGAGATGAGAGTGTAGACTGATGCTACACTCCTTGCAAGTTACACAGTGTGTTTAAAGAATGGTCCTAAAGAATTAATGTCTCAAATGCCAAGTATGTAGGAACCAGAAACAGAAGTAGGTTCAAGATCAAAATCAAACTGTGCTGCCATGTTATTTTTAGGCCAGATACCCTTAGAATCAGAGAAATTCTCCCTCATTTATCTTCCCAATCAACTCACCCTAAGAATTAAAAATAGGAATTTTGATATGTTGTCAGGCTTCCATCTCATTGATAAAAGTAGGATATTTTTAAAAACAGTTTTAATAAAAAGAATTTTTTGTTATCTTGTAGGTAACATTGAGGTAGAGTAGTAGGGAAAAGATTTTATTTACTCACCTGCATTTTAAGAATTTAATCTTTAAATTATCTTTCATCTGATATTTTATAAAAGTTTTTTCTATATTTCATTGTGCATAGACATGCTCAGTTTCCAGTAATATCTAAAAATAGTCCTCAAAACTGCAAACAAGTGAAATGTAAACAAATAACAATTTGGTTGACCTGATTTATTAACTGATGCAATTATCCTCTATTAGATGGATTGGGTCATGCTGTCTAATATGGCATTTGCCACTTCAAAAGTAATGAGTCTGAATGGAGATGTGCCAAATGTATAAAATGTACACCAAATTTATTTTAAAGGCTAGTATAAAATAATTTTAATAATATAGAATATGCTATTCAAATATTTTTCTATTGATTGCATATAAAAATAATGATGTTCTGGATATACCCTGGTAATAAGCAAGTATTATAAAAATTAATTTCATATTTCTATTTCTATTTTTAAAACACAGCCTAAATGAAAAGTAGGGCCTATTAATGTTGGGTTAGAGAAACCACATCTTCTGGTTACTTTACTGGGCAACAACTAAAATAGTGCTGCCCAGCAACATCAAATACAAGACCTTTTCAGCTTCTGAGAGATTCTCTGGAAAGTTACCTTTGGAAAGGAAGGCAGTTTTATTGTCTGTGCTAATTCAATCCTGGATTTCTCTTCTGTAATCTCAACCATAAACAATTCAGAGTAATTTGAGGGAGTTAATGGACTTAAATTACTGGAAAGAAAAAGAATTCAAATAAATGAACATGTGCAGTAGAAACGGCATTTTAGTGCCCTTTTACATTTGTCTGTGCTCCTTTCTAGGCTAAGCATTTCTCTTAGAAGCTTTGCTACTTCAAGTGGATGGAACTCCTGATCCTGCATTTTAGATACATTAATTCAAGGATGATGTATTAAGTACTTAGATACAGATATGAATACCATCTCTGGGCTTCTTTCAGGGATTTGGTTTTCCATAAAAGTTAACTACCTGGCATGTAAACATTCTAAAATATAAAATAATATATGTGATTCTTTTCAGATCAGTCTTCCTTTTCAATATAACAAATAAAATTGCAAACTTACACACATATATTTATCAAAAAAATTCAGTGAGGTATACACATTTGATTTCTTACCCTTTCTGATGTGAATTTGTAAAACTGGAACCCAACAATCCCAGACACATTGGTAACAATCTGTCATACATACCAAGGAGCTCCTGCCATCTGGTGGTGTACCTAGAGTTCATGGTAATCAAGATCCCCAACAGGATCAACCCACCCCATCTAGATCCCAGTTTCCATGTTTTTCTACTGGAAAACTTGAAAAGTGGAACAGACCATAGTTACTTAATACTGATATTGGTTTAGCTAATGCTTCTTTCTTCTTCTTCTTCCCAGAAAGCTTGTTTGTTTGATTTTTTTGTTCCATAATAACATTTCTTGACTTATATATTTCCCATCATTTATTTTAATTAACCATAATATTTTTTAAATTATGGAAATAATGTACTAATGAGAAATAAAATGTTCCACTAATTATATATAAGTATCTAATGAAATTTGTAGCACAATTTGACTAGTTTTTGCAATTTACTTGGAAAAGTTGTTTCTCATTAATATGTTAGAAGGCTTCGCATGTGTCTAATAAATGTTCATGTGAACTCAAGCATATACAAAAACAATGATTCCCCTTTTGAATGTTATTTTGTCTGTTTTACTTAACCCTTAGGCAAATTATATGTAGTTTAACTTTTTGCCTTTTAAAATATGAATTGTTATTCATTATAAACTATTTTACTACATAATTTAACTCATTTTATGCATACTTTTTGAATATCTATGGTGTGTCACACCCTGTGTGAAGTGTTTTGTTTCATGCACAAAGCTACTCTGAAATATTCTGTAAAACATTCTATATGATTACCTTCACATTACATGTGTAAAGTATATGAATTTTGTATTTAGACTGAATTCCATCCCCAGGTTTCTGATTATGCATAGTCAAGTATTCCAACATTTTTTAAAGCCACGCCCCCCAAAACCCAAAATCTGAAACATTTCAAACTGACACCCAAACATTTAGAATAAGGGATATTCAGCTTAGAATGTGATGTTAATTTCAGGACCTACTAGAAAAACTTAGGGCAAATAATACCTTGATTGGTAGAATAAACATCTTCCTATATATACAAAGTAAAATGGAGTTGAGAATTATTTTCTGTATATGAAATGTCCCTAAATGGTTAACTTATTAGAAAGAATACATGTGATAATTTTGAAAATACATAGGAACCTAATAAGGAAGGGATGTTAATAGTCTAGATAATAAAATTGTGCTATGCAGAGTCTTTAAGACTAAGTCATAGTTATGTCATAAGGACTGTCTAAGGATGTGTAAAGATAACTCTAATGTTTTACTGTACAATAATGTATAGGAATGATGACGACAATGTAATTTGTATCCAGCAGAATTTGAAGTGGGTTCATCTTTGATTCCTGTCTAGTGAAGTATTCAGCACATCCTACTCATGTGTAAGAGATCCTTCAGCAAGACTGTGAGAGTCCCAGGAAACCAGCATTTGAGTTGGGATCTGTTCCACCACATATTTGAACTGATTGTGTAAACTTATGACAGACTTTTTATGTTCCTGAGTTTGAATTTTCCCAACTATAAAACAAAAGGTGAGCTTCTGATTCTGATTTTCTGAAAATCAGAATAGGATAAAATGGCAATGGGAAATATGTCAATATTACTTTTATCATTTCTTCATTGTCTAAATTTTTCATCACGAGCCTATCCATTCCAGCATTTCTGGTGCAGATTTCTGTTCCAGTCAGGCAGAGTCAATCAATGTTGAGGTTAACTTTCTCTGGCTGCATTGATCTGGTGAAATAGTTATCCTCAAAGCCAGAAGAAAAAAAGAAATTCCTTTTCCCAGCTTAGAGCACAGAAATACCTGGAAAACTCAAAGGGTATTTCTCATCATTTGACCTTTTGAATTTGACATGTTTGCAAAAGTAAAGATACTCCAGTTTAGCTTTGAGAAGCAAGGCTGGAGATGGATACAGGTGTGGCACTCTGGACCTGAAGAAGCTGACACCGGGAATGTAAGTATAATTTTCTGAAAGAATGTGGATACAGAAGAGGCAAAAAAAAAAGTCAAGGCTGTGATTGGAAAGTTCCAGCTTATTTTAATGCAAGACTTTTGGAACACGAGCTAGTTAGACACAGGATACAATGAAGAATGAAAAAAATAAGTTATACAAATTCTAGAAGGAAAGTATAGGGAAAGTTGTCAGAGGAAATATAGGAGACATGACCTTGTGAACTAGCTGAAAGGAACCAGGCTTCTAGCACAAGAGATCTTGATGGATTACAAAAATGTTATCATAAAGCCTACCTGTCCAAGTTGGTTTGCAAAGCAGAGAAGAAGAGCTTTTCATGGTGTTCTTTTAAACCCCTCCTATCACTTCTAAGGATATCAGAGTGAACTTACAAACATTTCTGTGCTTCTCAGAATCTATGAAAGAAGCAATCTGGATCCATTATCAGTTGAATATGTTGAAGTCTGTTTTTGTGTAATATTATCTAACAGCCAGCATTTGTCTTCCTGAGTACATTTTAAATGCTTTAACTGTGTTAATTCTCATAAGCCCTGGAGTCAACTCTCCCATATACCCATTCAATAGATGAGAAGATGGATTCACTAAAAATTCTTATCTCCAAATCTCAGAAGGGGAGCATCTGATCCACCCTGGCTGGCTCCGGAGACTCATTTGATTTGCATCAAGTGGCCTCTCTAGCTGCAGTTCCCTCTGTTCCCTTATCATCACTTCCCACAAATATTTGATAGCTGCTTCATTAGTACTTAAGTATATGTCCATTACACAGAGTGGTTGTCCTGATAAGTAGATTATCTGTAAAACATTAGTCAAAAACAAAAACAAAACACCACAGAAACCATAGCTCTTTCATTTCATATTCACTCTGCTCTGCTATTTAAATGTAATCTGCATGATAGTCATAGTACTAATTTTTTTTTTTTTGGTGGTACCGGGGATTGAACTTGGGTCCTCTGCTTCCAAGGTAGGTGCAGTACCACTTGACCTAAATCCCCAGCCCAAATACTAAATTTAACAGGAACTATTTTACGAATACATGCTACATTCTCAAATGTCTTTATTTTTGCCCGATGAATGCTTGGCTTTCTATATTAGTGTCACAGTGAAAGCAAATACAGTTAGACAGAAATACTCTGACAGAAATACTCCTCAGGTATCTGTATGCTCACATCTTGGAAAACAATCTAAAGGAAGCACATATTAAGTACCTTTTCTCTTGACAGATTTCACTCTGCTATAGGATATTCTTGCTTTACTTATGTGCTTTAGACATTGATTTCTTCAATAAGAAAAGATAACGTTACCCTTTGCCATCTCTCCCAAAAGTTTGTAAGCTTGAGTGAGATATCTTTTGCCATGTTATTTTTATCTGAATTTTTTGATCAAAAAATGAAATAAAAATCAACTAATTGTAATTGTGTAAGAGATTCAAAATGTAAACTTACTCCGACTGATCATATTAACCATATACCAATGTTCTGCACTGTATGTGCATGGCGGTGAGCAAATTCTTAGGAGTTCCCATGGCTCTAGGCCTCTAGCAGTCACACTCTTCTTGTTCTGTTTCCCTGAGTATGGGCAAGGCCTCTGATTTGCTTATAAGCAACAGAACAAGACAGAGGTGATGGGATACTCATGATTACCTGGCCTCATGTATGTGCATTCAGTAACATCACACCATGTACCTAACTGCAGTCTTTCTTTCTCCTTACTGGCCATGTTCTGGGCTCCGTACATTGGGAGGCCTCACAGCAAGGACCTAAGGGTGTCTTCAGACATGAGCACAGCCTCCCTGTGATACTTCATAAGAAGCAGAAGCCTCCAATCTCACAGAGAGAAAAGGCTAAATCTTCCTAACAGAAGTACACCCTTTTCCAGGCAAATCGCAAACAAGACCTCAGCATCAGGCAAAAGGCAGCTTCATGACAGCCTTGTGTGATTCAAGTCAGGCTATGTCCAGACTCCCCATCCGCAGAAGCTTTGATATCCTGAATGTCTGTTGCATGATGATTTGTTATATGGAAACAGGAAACTAGCACAAGCACCCACAATATTCCAGGCATGTTTTGAAATATTATGGGTAAAACAGTGGACAAGACAGAGATCTGCCCAGAGAGAGCAGCTTATGCTCAGATACATCTAGAAAACACACATTTCAGAAATGTTAATTCATCTACATCATAATTTTAAAGTAAAAACCTCAGTGGCCCTAAAAGAAGAAAGAAAAGGCAAAATGGCTTAGCATTTTTATTTTCAGCCTGGTGGATTTTTCACATTTAAGCATTTTATTTCTGTTCCAAGGAAGGAAAACATATGCTGAACATATCCCTGCCCTGACCTTGCAAGGGATCCTGTTTCAGGGGGAGAAGTGAGGGCAGCATTGCTGCCTGAAGAGTAAGAGCTCTCCATAGACTCTGGCTTCAAAATCAGAACATTTCATTGTCCTGTTTATGTACATGCAACCATTTTTAAAAAGTTTTTTAAAAGTTTAAATACTTAACACCCCAAAGTTGCCGGGAAACAAAAATAATTTCAAAATAAGCCTTGCAGCTCGATTCCCATAGGAATCCTTCTGTAAAAGGAAACGTGAAATGTATTCTACACCTTGAGAAGATAGTCAAACCCCTGGAGATGGGATGTGTGTTCGTTCTGGTGTCTGGACGAGGCAACTCAGGTGGGTGGTGTCTTGGACTGAAGCTCTGCAGCATCTCCCTGGCTATCGATGGAGACCCTGAATGCCAGGTGCCTGGAGCACAGCCTCCCCTGGCCACATGTCCAGCAAGCCTGAGCTGCTATTCACTGAGAGGCCAGGGACCTCTGCATTATTCACCGAACAACAATGCTAAAGCCACGTTTTATGAGATAAATGAGTAACATTTGTGTTGTGGCATACATAAGGTATCCATATAAGTCATACTTATTAATTTAGTATGTTGTGATTAATAAATATGCATTGAATATGTCTTAGATATTGTGCTAAACATGTCAACATATATTTTGTTTTCCTAAGATCATTGTTCCTATTGAGTGGATGAAGAGACTGAACCTTAAAGAGTATTTGGGGTACATGTCCAAGCACCAAGGATGAGGAAGTGCAGGATTGAGATTTTAATTTAGTCACCATGGCTATCCGGTCCCCATTTACATGCTACTTCCTGTTGACATGACAAGCATGGTGCCAGGCACAGTGTCCTTTCATTTGTTTCTCATAACACCTTTCTGCAAGATATTTAAGAATGCCAGGATAGACCCTGAAAACATCTTTCAAACAACTAGTTTAACAAAGAATCAAAACAAAACACATGTTTTTTGACACTATAATCATTCTTTACACAATCAGCATAAATGGAAACATGAAAAGTTATTGTTCTAGTTAGTGATCATTGAGTGCTACTACTTGTGAGCTGTAGAAGATAATTTTATCTTCAGTAGCTCCCTATGCCCCATGAAAGGCATCTCTGATATATCTTTAATAAAACATCCTAAAAGTTCATGCTGAATTCTTTTACCATATAGCTTTACTATAAGATTATTCCTGGTCTTTTAACCTTATATATATTGTGTAGTTTAGTAAAAATGAGTTCATACCACTCTTTCACAAAAGCAGGTATTTATGGAGAAAAGGATATAAGCGTCAGAGGATCCAAGGTGCTGAATCTTTTCTAGACAAGGAGGTAACTAAGGAAAAGAGCAGGAGAGATTTAGATAATAGTTATCAGAGATACTAAATATACATTCTGGAGGTTTTAATTTGGATATTTTGTATCTATATTTTTGGTCACAGACAAATTGGTTTATAACCTAGAAATAATAAAAAACATATAGTCAGACAAGCAAAGTACAATCTGTTCTGCTCTGCATTCATTTTAAAATCCTAAAGTTGTTCCAACACAGTTTTGATTCATTAGAGAACAATTTGAGCATAATGTAAATTTCTTATTTTCTTATGCACGGTTTTTGTCCTTGAAAAACACTAGGTGAATACAGAAGGCTGCATCCAGCTGAACAGAGCCATGTGGGAATGAACAGATCACACCCTTGCACACACGTCAACTGTCTGTCCACTACCTTTGTTCACGGTGTTCCTGCCATGTTATGAGCATATTGGAACCACATTGTGTGTCATATCCTTCTTTCTGATTCTAGACCATTCTGTTCCAGCCCTTCACAATGACTCAGGTGCCTTCTGACATCCACTTCCACAGGCAAACCCCAGGTCTTTTTCAAGATAAAATATAGCTGTGCTTGTCTGTAACCTCAGCTACTCTAGAGACAGAAGCAGTAGTATTGCAAATTTGAGGCCATCCTGCACAACTTAATGAGAACTTGTTTAACATTTAAAAAAAAAAGAAGAAAGAAAAAAGGGCTGAGTATATGAATCAGTAATAGACATACGAGGTTATATCCCCAGTACCAAAGAAACAAACAATAAAGCATGACATTTATTTCAATATGCATAGTGTCTATTAACCATTTAGCATAATAAAATAGTGCTAGTTTTCTGATCAGGATTTTTATTTTAATATTTCAGTGCTTAATTTTTTTTGGATTTCTATTTTCCAATGAGCCTTGAAAAGTTGTTCCCATTCTGCATTGCAAAGTTAAGTGCATTGGACTCTCAAGAATGTGTGTAATGTTTTCACAGAATTAACTACATTGTCCTTTATTGTGTAGACTGTGGCCCATTTGGTGTTGTGGCTGGTAATTATTTGAAGTATTTCTTTTCACAGCAGTTTAGCCGGTTAACACATTTCTTCCATGAAAGAAGAGCTAACCAGACATCAAAGTTATACTTTATAGAAGAACTACTACATGATAATGCCAAAAATGATGTCCAGGGGCCGGAGGGTTAGCTCAGTGGTTCTGGTGCCTGCCTTGCAAGCGCAAGGTCCTGAGTTCGATCCTCGGGAACCACATTCGATCCTTGGTAACCACATACAATGCTGGGCGTGGAGACTCATGCCCACCAGCCATCAATACCACATACCACAGTGCTGGGCATGGTGGCTCACGCCTGTAATCCCAGCACTCGGGAGACAGAGGCAGGAGGACTGCTGAGTTCGAGGTTTGCCTGGGCTACATAGTGAGCTCAGAGCTAGCCTGAACTACAAAGCAAGACCCTGTCTCAAAAAAAAAAAAAAAAAAAGATGTCCAGTGTGTCTTTCTAATGCATGAGGAAGGCAGTGACCAGACTGTAAATTTCTCCTCTTTGCAACCCCACTTATCTTTAGATACTGCTAATATTAGGTGTTAGTAAATTTTGGTTAAGGTCATCCTTCAGGAACAGGCCTACTCCTGTTCCCTGCACACATTTGCTTTTAAATAACATCCAAAAGAGGGTGTCTCATGAGATAAAGCTTTGGTCTGGTGGCCATGCTGGCCTCTGCTTGTCTTTGCAGATTTCTATATTTCTATCTTCCTTTACGATGCTTCCATACTTATATTTTTAAATTATGTATATCCCTAGACATTATTGGGACTATATATCTAAAGAAATTACATAGTAGTCATGAAGTAAATGAGACCATAACTGAGAAAAGTCCGACTAATTGTCAAGGAACTGATTTCAAGATAGTAACAAAATGAATGCATTTGGTCCATGTGTCACAGCAGTTCTCATGTAATTCACACATAAAAATGCTGAGCAGATACCTGAGGTGTTAAGAGTGGGAAGAATTCCATTAACAGGAGGAACAGCCTCATGGTGGATGATAACTTCCTGGAGGATATTTCCTGAAATTAATCCCAGTGCTGTGCCCATCAATTTTAGGCAAACTCCCCATAGTTTCACAATCTTCCAGGGAGTTTCACAGTTTCCAGAAACTCTAAGCTCACAGTCTGTCTTCCCTGCAGTCCCTATGGAAATCAGTTTTTTTTCCTTTTCTTAAATTATATTTCTCCAAATAAGAATTATAGTTAAAGTCATCATTGAGCCTTGTTGGTCTGACTTGAGTCTTTTGCCAGCCCCTGAACCAGTTGGGGTGGCCAGTATTGTCCGAGAAATGAGACTGTGATTGGCTAGTCTTGACTCACATGCTCCCACTTTGGAGCCAGGAAAAAAAATCACTGATCGTGGGTGGAAAATTAGTTGTTACTCAAAGAGAATTAGGATGCTGTTAGCAGTACCCATTCTGGATCCTACACAAGCAAGAAGAATGTCACCACTCTTAAGAATTCCGTAAGAAGACTGACTAGAATCTAGGCCTGATAGCAAGCAAACAAATAAACCTGTGCTTTTCTTCAGTTCATGGTGTTTGGGACATGGGTCTACTAAACCCAGAAACTGAGAAACTGAAACCTGAAGAGATAAAGTCATCTTTTTCAATGACACACAGCTAATTAAATGCAGCAGTATCTAGAAACTAGAGTCACTTCCAGTATCACAATGCTGTCTTGCCCTCTTTCTGTAGCAAGATGACCTATGAAAGCATGGTTGTCTGTCTGTCAAGCATACAGTTGTGTTAGTTATTGTTTACATGCTAGATTTGGCTGACCCCAGCCAGTGAGAAATTGTTGTGCACATTTCTTTCCTAGTAATCATTCAGCTAAACAACATTGGCTTGAAATCAGTCATGACAGGGATATTTGCACCACAGAAATTGGCAGATGTGACAAACCAGAGTTCTTCCGTCACCACTACTAACAGCTGGTTATTCCACATGATCAGATCCACATGCCAGTAGTTATTATAGTTACAGGAATTTCATCTTCAAGAAAATTCTTTTCTTGTCCTGAGTATTTACTCAAATTCACATAATTATTTATACAGATGGAGTGATAGGAAAAACACTAAATTAAGAAAGAACCATAGATTTTTTGTGTTGTTTTCTTCCATTCTACTTCAAATCTAAGTGTTCAATTTTATACATTTAGTGTATATATAATTAAACATTTAGTATATATATTATGTACATATGTATATATTTACAGTGACTGCATATTGATCAAATTGCTACTATTATCAAGGCATCTGTAGATAGTATATGGATTTCTAGCTACAGACTTGAATTTATTAATACTGATTTTTAACACAACAGATAATAGACTGATAGCATATCTCCCACACCCAAATTTTCCAGCTATTATGTTCATTAGCATTACCCCTTCTACCAACATGCAGTCATTTTGGTCAATGAGAGAAAGAAGATATACAGATAATGCTTTTTAAGCCTAAGAGGCAGGAGGATTGCTGAGTTGAGGCTTGCCTGGGCTACATAGTGAGTTTAGAGCCAGCCTGAAATACAAAGTGAGAGACCGTGTCTCAAAAGAAGTAAAATAAAATAAAAACAAAGGCATTTATATTAGTTTCCTGTGGTAGCTATAACAAAGTACTACAAATGGAGTGCCTTAGACAAGGGAAATTCATAGTCTTCGAGTTATAGGCAAGATGTCCTAGGTTAGGTTGCTGCCCGGTTAGCTCCTTCTGAGGAATGCTGGGAGAAGCCGTCCCATAGCCTCCCCCAGCTCCGGGGCTTGGCTTGCCTCCTTGGAGTGCTCTGGCTTCTGCTGCATCACTCTGATTCTACCTTCATCATCACAAGGCGTTCTTTCTGTTTGTGTCTCTGCATCTACATTTCTCCTTTTTATAAGGACATCAGCCATTGAATCAGGGCCTATGTTAATGACCTCACTTAAACTTACTTATATCTATCAAATATTACATCCAAATAAAATCACATTCTGAGGTCCTGCAGATTAGGCGTCCACATACCTTTTTGAAGGTCATATAATTTAATCTCTACAAGGATTATAATTGAATTATTAATGGATTATATTAGTATCAGTATGTTAATATTCTTTCTTAAACTATATTTCAAACAAGTGTCTCTTTTCTTTTGAAAAGCAGGTGTTCCTACTGATTTCAGCATTACTTGGAATATCTTGAAGTTTTTCCATTACCCTGATCTATCCATGTGTAACCTTCACTATGTATCTCCTTTGTACAAATCTGACTAGAGTCAGACAACTCAACTCTCTGCCTTTTGGAGAGTGGAGAGGTAATTGTCTGCAAGGGTAGAATGTTTTATTACATTCTTAAAGGTTGGAAAAATCAAAAGAATAATACTTCATGACATGTGAAAGGCAGATGAAATTGAGGTTTCAGTGTCAATAAATAAAGTTTATTGAATAGCCACACAGTCACTCATTCATCTGTGTCTGGTCTATATCTGCTTTCCTACTGCACTAGCAGGCTTAAGGAGTTGAAAAAGAGATCATTTGGTCTGCAAAGCATAAGCTACTGACTACCTACCCACTTTTAGGTAGGACTTGCATATTTCTTTTGATATTCTAATTTTGTAAACTGTATCTCACTCACAACCAATTGCTGTTGTTCTCAATGACACAGCCCAGTGACCAAAGCAGATGAGTATGGTGTTGCCAGTCTCCCTGCTGTGAGGGATGTCTTCATTCATAAATATTAACACCCTCATGATTTGGTCTAATCTGTTAGCATGGGAAGAATCATGCGGCTAATTAGTAAGCATTTAATTAGAAAACTGCATCACTGCTCTTAATAGGCCTGCTTAATATTCCATTGACAATATTAACTGCTGGGATCAAAGGTGCATGTTCTCTATTCTAGTTTTGGCCCAACTGACAGTGCTACAGAACTTATGTGTATTTGCTAAACAGAACCTCCCTGTGTAACACTCATCTTGTAATAACTTGATTCACTTAAATTCAGTGGGTTTACATTTGGTCCTTTCTGTGCTAGTTTTCTGTTGCTGTCAAAATAAATTGCTACATATTTGGTTGCTAGAGATGCCCTAAATTTACTACTGTAGAGTTCTACAAGTTAGGAGTCCACTTGACTTGGCCACTTTTTCTGCACCAGATCTCGACAGCTGAAATCAAGCAAGGCCACATCACTTTCTGGAAGCTCTGAGGAGTAACTTACTTCCTTGCTTCTTTGGCTTTCAGCAGTACTATTTTCTGGTGGTAGAGCTGAAGTCACCACTCTGGTGCTGGCTGTAAATGGTTGTTTCTCTTATGGCTGTCTGCAGTACAGTGTTGTTGCCCCTCCATCTTCAAACCTCCACAACTCATTAAATCCCTGTCATGTTTTGAATTAACTAGCCCTCTTCTGTGCCCCATCTCTTCTGTCTCTTGCTGGATAACACTGGTTGCTTTAAGGGCTCATGTGATTAGATTCGTCCTTTTATGATAATTTAGGTTAAGTTGAAAGTGCGAAATCTTCATCACTTCTTCAGTCTCATATGCAGCATATTCAAGTTCCAGGACTTTGGATATGGACTCTGCCTGCTCTACTTGCTGTGGGTTCTGTCTTACTGTGTTCTTCTTGGATCCCTGGGGCATCAGCACTTGGCCTAGGGGTGAATCCCCTTTCCATTTTGGGAACCTCTTTTGGTGGGTAGTCTCTTCTGGCTACTGAGTCAGACTTTAACCTTTTATCTGTGTGCATGTATATATGTATATGTGTATGTGTATGTGTGTGTATATTTGTGTTATTTCCACACAACACAATAAAACACCTAAGTCATAACATCTCAGAACATTTGCACTTTGTCATTTCACAGAGCTAGTTACAAAACCACAGCATACATAAACCATGATATGAACTTGGCCTGCTGAGGTTGTGCAGTACCTAACTAGCTCAGCCTGCTGCTGGGACCCTGATGAAAGGTCTATGGACATTCAAGCTATCCACATTTTCTCTCCTACAGTCAGATGTCAAGAAATCAGATTAGAAAAAAATTGGCACTCTTTCAAATTTGCAATTGATCCACTTATTTATTTTTCATTTATTATGTATGATAATTTTTAGATAAATTTTCATTTTGTTGTCCAGTCTGATGTTTCTGGTTGATGTTCAGATTTGAAATAATTCTTGCACTTAACTCAAGTGTTAAGCATCCTGGAAATTTGAACTTAATTATATCACACTTAGTAAGTGACAGATAACTAGTTAGATAATAGTTAATACTAGTTCACAGATAACTAGTAACTCAAGGGATTGCCCAGCAAGATGGGAGGAGAAATAGTAAAACAACTGGCTCTTTCTGCTTATGGACTGTCTTCAC
Organism: Thryonomys swinderianus; assembly: GCA_004025085.1. NCBI lineage: Eukaryota > Metazoa > Chordata > Mammalia > Rodentia > Thryonomyidae > Thryonomys > Thryonomys swinderianus. The sequence continues at coordinate 14,649 of PVIC010011099.1, forward strand.
AGTGATTCTAGACCAGGGCTTCCGAACTTCTAACATGTTCGCAAGTCACCATGAATCCCATTTAGATCTTCCTTCCATTCAGATACTAATTACCTGGCCTGAAGCAAAAGCTGGGATTTCACATTTCTAACCACCTCCCAGGTGACACAAGCTCTGCAAGTCCTTGGGCCACACTTGGAATGGTTACAGGCTACACTAGAAACAAAAAGAAGGAATTTGTCTCAAAAATCTATTGTTTTCCTAGTAATAGCAGTTTCTAGGTTGAGCATATTCTTATTACTGGGAAAGTCATATAACTTAGCATCACTTTTCTTCTGCTGTTGGGATTTAGGTAACTTGTTAATGATGATACTTTCACTCAGCGGGACAACTGTGAAGAACAACTATGAACAATGCCATTAATTCTAATCAACTCAAATCTAATTAAAAAGAATGACAAAGAGGGTATAAGAGGCTACATTGAGTTAAAATTTGAGTCTAAACAGAATTTTGTTAACAGGGTTCCCATGAGGAAGATAATATCCTTAAGATACTTTAATTCTAATTCAAGAATGAGACAGTGTGGCCTAATGATTTTTGTCAATGTGGAATTAGAGTTTGAACTAAATCTCCCCTTCTTCCTTTCCTTCTCTTCTGAGCCACCTGGAATTCTTTGGGAGACCCAAGAAAGTGCACATTTAGAGCTGAACTGGCCACTGTAAATCTGAAGTCTCGGTAGCATTTGTGTAACTGTCCCAGGTCTGGTCTGAAAGGACAGGGCAAGCTCCTCTTCCAGATTTGGAGGACACAGTCCCTCGTGACTTTATGATGCTTGAAACTTGATATGAGAACTAAGCATTCCTGGGATGGTAGCTGCTTGTCAGTCATCCTGACGCTGTGTGTTTCAGCAGCGCTAAAGCCCAGCAGGACCCTTCTGCTTGCATTGAATCCTGAAGTAAGGCAAAGGCAACAACATCCTACAGATGAGTATCTTGTCTTTTCATCTGCAAAGGTCATAGAGATCTGAGAGTCCTGTTAAAGCTGTGCACTTTAATTCATGGGGATTCCGAAGCATCAAGATTAAATGTGTCAGCTATCAAAATGGAGGAATTATCTCTTTAGAATCTTTTTTTAATCTTTGTATTCGGCTGAGTTTGCCTGATAGAAAAACCCCTAAAGAAACTCCATGTGGTGCTTCTGGGGAATATGAAGTCCAGACTAGAGTGATGACACCCCTTCCTCTGTCTGTGAGGTCTTGCTATGTAATGATAGCAAATCTTTCCAGTCTTTGATTTTATTTCCTTATATTGAAAATACATGATATGTAATTCCTAGAGATTAAGTAATTATCCCAGGATCATACAGCACTTAATAAATAGGTCATAGATGTGTAAATACCATATCTTTTCTCTAGTATGAGAAACTAAAAATCTAAGTGAGTTATAGATTGTATGATAGACAGGGGTAATAGAAAATATTTAAAGGGAAATGAGGGTGGGGTAAGTAAGAAGGGGAAAGAAAATATGTGATGGTAAAAAAAAGAGAAACAAAGCTTATGTATAAAAGGGGTTTTATAAGGGGTTATACAAGGTATTGGAGGTTGTAGGCTAGGTAGGGGAATGGGAAAAAAATGAGAATTTAGTGGTGTCATACACTACAGATTCTCAATGTTGAGTGTCATCATGATGTGTATATAAAATGCACCAATATTTTTTTTTTCTTTTGAGACAGGGTCTCGCTTTGTAGTTCAGGCTGGCTCTGAGCTCACTATGTAGTCCAGGCAAGCCTTGAACTCAGCAATCCTCCTGTCTCTGCCTCTCAAGTGCTGGGACTACAGGTGTGAGCCACCACACCCAGCACTGTGGTATGTGGTATTGATTGCTGGTGGGTGTGAGTCTCCACACCCAGCATTGTATGTGGTTATCGGGGATCGAACTCAGGACCTTGCGCTTGTGAGGCAGGCGCCAGAACCACTGAGCTAACCCTCCGGCCCACCAATAAATTTTTGATTGGTAGTTTTTCCTAATAGTTAAAGAAAGATCAGATTAATGAAACAACTTTTTCAATATCTCCCTAAAGCACACACACACAAAGAAGCAAGGCTGATGTTAGCTCTTTTTTGACCCTGAAGATAATGGGAAATCAATTCTTAGTTTTGTTTAAAACAAGAAGCAAAGTGGTAAAATGAGAAGAAAGAACAAGGAGCCACAAAAGTCAGGAATTAGCCTATTTTTTCCACAGCCATACTAGAAGACTGAATAACTGCCTTATGAGTCAAGTCTTGAAATATCTGTCCCCCAAATCAAAGATAGATGCACAGATCCCCCCCCCCACAAGGGCACCAGTGAGTCGGAAAGGAAGAGTGATAGTTGATGCTCATGCCCTGCATGTAAAGTTGCTTAGCAAACATACAACTTATATTAAGATACTATGTATGTTCAGTAGCTTGACATTTCTGATAGAGGTTATCGAAAGTTTATCACCATTACTGTCCAATACCATGGACTCAGTTTCCATTAGCAGTAACAAAGGTGTATGAGGTTGAAATACTTTACTGCATTGTGTGGGCTGATTTAATCTACTTTTCAGTAGTGTTGCTGAATTAAACCAAGCAACAAAGAACAGTCCTTTTCCAAACTGTGTATTATGATGCCCTGGCTGGGAAAGTTAATGTTTTGTTTTGTTCTTTTTTGCTTGATACATTGTATTGTAGGATTTCTCAGTTTAGTTCATTGCTAGACAGTGTTTTTACTCTTCTTTGCAAATAGACTTTTCAGAAGGTAATTGGAGCTTATTGATCTGTTCAGCTTGATATGGTCATTTCAAACTTTTCCATCAAATGATCCCTATTAGAGAATCATGAAGTATGAATGTGATTGGGAGGTAGGAGAGAGAAGAGAAGACCGAGGAATGGGGCAGTGCCTACCATGTTGCTGGTGACGCCAAGGCAGCACTGAGATGCCCCATTGTACACTGTCACAATCAGGCGCTCTCATACTTTTAAACATAGTTCTTGGAAAGCTTGACAGAACTCTCTGAACCCCTTTTCTTTCATCTCGTTTCCATATAAATCTCACTTAAAGATGAGTTTCACTGATAGACATGCTGTTGACTAGAGACTGTTAAACCGAGAACCACTGAAGATTTGCTGTCAAAGAAATACACAATCTCATTGGAGAACATGGAGGAAAGTAGAGTAGGTGATGAGAAGTCTCCTATTGGCCACACTTGATACTGATCAAAAGGAAGAAAATAATACACAAATAAGCTATGGATTGAGAAGTACATAGGGTAAAACCTAACAGGCATGTGTTGGTGTTTCCTTGCTCTTTCCCTCACCAACTCCGAGACTTGGCTCAGCCTTTTATTCTCATATGCAAAATGGGATAATGATAACACCAATCTCATGTAATTGTAAAACCTAATTGAGAAAATGAAAGAAAACACATTAGCACTTACATCTATTTAGTGCGGTTGGAATTATTCCTCTTTTCTGCAGCCTCATTTGAGTCATGTCAGTCCAGCCTCAGCCATTCAGAATCCTGCAAAGGATCATTCAAAATCCTGTGACTTTTGAAGTAGGTCAGAACCTATTCTTCTGTCATCTCTTGCTTCCCCCTTTGTTTTTGACTTTCACATTATACTAAAACTACTGTGAACACTCTAAAGTTTTCTTTGTAGATACGAAAAATTAGAAAGGATTGAGAAATTGCTATGAAATTACTATGAAGTTAAACCATGTTGTTTTTGAATTCTCAGAAGCCACTTTCACCAAGCTTGGCTGCCAAGCTTCATAAGTGTTACTAATTCTTTGTCCTTTCTCCAAAATAACTATAGTTCCCTTCACCACTCATAGCACTCTAGAAAGCACCTGACCTTTTAGAACTAGGAACAACTCAGAAGCCCTCTGATACCACTTTCTCCATTTTTAGAGTTGAGGAAATTCCCTTTGAGAGGTTAGATAACCTGCTAGGACACATTGTTATTCCAGAAAAGCCTGGACTTTTTCTTTCTACACTGCATCAGTTCCTACCAACAAATGGGAACACTTCAAACAAAACAGCTTTCTTGACTTTAGAGGCTAAGTGCCTGAAGGAAGTGCTTTTAAGAACTCCAGTCAGCATTCAGTGTATCACTTAGCTTATGTAGACTTTGGGGACTTATTTGTTATCATTATTGGCTTCATCAGCCTTGATGAGTGAAAGTCATGTTGCTGACCCCATGTATAACTTCCATCCCTTCTTCCATGATCACTTTGTTCATGAACCCACTGGGCAGTGAAGGGGAAAAAGGTTGACAGCTACCTACAGAACAGGTCATCTTATCATTTGAGTATTAAAGTCTTCTTCTGCTGAAGTGACTTTCTAGTGGACAAAAATATCTTTACATCTCTTCCCCAAAAAGAAAGTCTATTCACACGCCTCTACCAAAAAAAGCTTTCTCATCAGTTTTCTAGTTATCTTTCTTCCAAGTCTCTGACCATCTGGCCAGACCATTGGCTAAACCCCATGAATCAGTACAGAGCTGCACATCTGGCATTTGTCATCCAAGCAAAATGTGTGGCCAAGTGACTGTTCACAGTTCTGCCCACTGTGAAGATTTCCCTTCACATCTGTCCTTCATGGTTCCCTAAAAAGGGGGTGTAATTCTGCAGCTACACTTGATCTTAGCCAAAAGGCTGATAAGCAATTGCATGTATAATTTATAGCTTGGTAGATCAAATAGTGACCTGCTCATGATGGGCAACTCAACTCACATAATAACTTGATGACCCACAGTCAGGTGCTCAGCTTCTACTAAGGCCCAGTAACATGCCAGGAGCTATTTTTCAAATGGAGGGTAGTTGTCTACAGATGATGGCATAGCCTTGCTCCAAATTCCTAAAGGCCTCTGTTGTGATTCACCTATGGGAACCTGCCAGACTCCATAGAGCATTGCTATCTTCCACTGACATCTCAAGTATCATTCAATCTGCTGGATAATATGGCTGTACTGGACATGTTGCAGAGGCTTCTTTTTTTTTTTTTTTTTTTTTTTTTTTTTTTTTTTTTTTTTTTTTTTTTTTTTTAGACAGGGTCTCACTTTGGGGTTCAGGCTGGCTCTGAGCTCACTATGGAGCCCAGGCAAGCCTCGAACTCAGCAATCCTCCTGTCTCTGCCTCCCGAGTGCTGGGATTACAGGCGTGAGCCACCATGCCCGGCTGCTGAGGCTTCTTTGTTCTAGGCTGTGGGATCCAGGGGAAGGGAATGTAACTAGGTCTTTGAATTTAGGTTCTAGTCTCCGGTGAGTCAACGGCACACAGCGAAATAACAGAGGCTCAGAGAAACTGAGCTTGGGTTTAATCCATGCTACTCTGGGTAGCAAAAGACCTCAGGCCCCAGACTTCCACACTTTTATTCAGTACCTCTCTAGTAATAAAAATGTAACAAAGACTCAGAAAGCAGGGTAAACATGGGTAATGGAGCAGTTCCATCTTGAAGTATCACAGCATGTGGGATGACCAGAGTCCTTATTGTTACCCAAGGTGAAGGTGAGCTGAGAGCTAAGTCTAGGCAGCCAGGAAGGGCGTTCCAATCCTCCTAAACAGGATTATTTTGCAATATAATTAAGTCCAAAGTCTGTCTGCAGTAAGGCCTGGTCAGTTTTGACCTTCCAATTATTTCTCTCAAACAGAATTGTTCCCAACACGAGGCCCCCTCAAAACTTGTGCTTTTTCAGGCATTTAGTAAATGGGCCAGAATAAACACCTAGCTGAGGACTATGTTGCTTCCAAAAATCCAAATGGGCCTACAAGGGATGGTGCCTCCTTTTAGCCATAGGGAGAGGGAACTTAACTTATATGTTAGAAGAAATATTTCTGCCTCCCCACATCACCAGACTCCTAGAAATTTCAATGAGGTAGAGAGACTGTGAATTGCAGTTGGATTTATTTCTCATCCTCTGGTTTATAAATGCTTTACTGATGGGTCTAAAGTGTTTGCTACTTCCTGCTCCCTTGGTGTGATCAGCATAATATTATCCACGTAATGGACCAGTGTGATTCCTTGTGGAAGAGAAAATGATCAAGATCCCTGAAAATTAAACTGTGACACAGCTATAGAGTTATTATAACCCTGATATAGGACAGTAAAGGTGTATTGCCAGCTTTGCCAGTTAAAGCAAATTGTTTCTGGTGGGTCTTATGGATAGGTATGGAGAAGAAGATATTTGCAAAGTTAATAGCTATATCCTAATGCCAGATGTGTTAATTTGCTCAATCAAGGAAAACTCCATCTGGTATAGCAGCTGCAATTGAAGTCACCACTTGATTGAGCTTATAGTAACCCGCTATCATCCTCCGGGACCTACTTGTATTCTGCACAGGCCAAATGGGCAGGTTAAATAGGGATGTGGTAGGAACCATCACCCCTACATCTTTGCCCAGTTTGGTTTTATTGTAACTGACAGAACCCTGAGCCATGTATCTTCTGAGAGATAAGCTTGCTCTGCCATGCACAGCTGTACAGAAACATATAGAACTGGGAGGATGTCAATCGATTACACATCTATGTATCGTGTTACTCAACCTCTAGTCACAAAAACACATTTTCAGCTCCCATGTATCTTTTATTTTCAAACTTCTTAATATTTTACATATTTTTTTCATTGGTTTTAGGCTTTCCTACCTCTGACTGTTAGGGCTGCTTTGTGTCACTATTTGACCTTCAGAGTCTCTTATTTTAGCCTCTTCCCTGCCTCTCACCCAGATGTAATACTGACCAGCTATTCAGGAGGGGTGTATGCTCTTTCCTTCATCAAGCTGGACAGGATATCCAGGGAGTGTGTGCCTTGTCCAAGTTTGGCACCTAAGGCTTCAGGATCACTGAACTGGGCAGTTGTTGGGGCCTTTTCTGGGTATTCTTTAAAGATGCTAAGTGAACAGTGAAAGGGATAGGTACCAGGACAACAACATAAACCAGTGGAAACATAATTTCAAAGGCAGGACCCTGGCATCCTCTGTTGACCTCCTCAAGCTAACTACATGGGGCCCCCTGAAAAGTACTCAGAGGTTTCCTCTAAGAGAGAATAAAATTAAAAGTAGAAATAAGGAGTAGGAACAACAACAATGAAAAAATTCTAAGCAGATAGCACAAAGTCAAGATAAAGAGGGCTGATAGAGAAAATAGGATTAGATGTGGTTCATTATGTTTTGGAGTCATTTATTGTCTTTTTAAAAGCAACTGACCTAGTGAATTGTTGCTTATGCCTAATAATATAGCCCCCAGGTATGTGGCAGTATCTTTGACCCATGCTAAAGGGATACATTAGCCCTGTTAATCAGGAAGTGAAGGGGGAAAAATAGTACAAGCTTTCTTCAGTAAATAGTGACTATGAATTCTGCCTCTAGTTTTTTTTTGTGTGTGTGTGTGTGTGTGTGAATGTGATTCTGTTATTTATATATCACTCTCCTAATAAGACAGTGATTCTCCAATGATGGGAACATGTCCATATCCAGTGCCATGCACACAGCAAGAGGTAAACATGTACTTTGAAACAAATGAGTGAAAGAATGAATATATAAATAGAAGAGTCATGCCTCCTGGCCAATACTGTTTTGCTCTTTCTTATGATACTGGTTAGTGATAGGATGTCAGGGCATGTCTTGGAAACTGCCTCTTTACTGTTTGGTGAGATTTTCCTAGCTTGTGTAAGTTTTTTGATGAGTTTAAGTGCCATACCAAGGCTTTAACTTGGAGTTAATTATTTTGGCTCTACTGGTGAGGATAAGTGTAACTCTCTACTTACCAATGCCTAGCCATTTTTTCACATCCCCAAAGTTCCATTTTAGAAAATACTTTCCAGTAAAGCATATCTCTGAAACTAGTTAGATGTGTTCAATTAAGTTCCAAAAATTAATTCTTTACTGTCCACTCATTGTGTTCTCTGGGTCATGCAAAAGAAATGGGCATTATAGATGCCCTTGCCTGTAACTCTTTTCTTCCTTGCTTAATTACTGTCTCATTATTAATATTTCTAGTTCTCTTACCCTTTGCTTTTATATCACATTAAGTTAGACATCAGCGATATCAGAGAGCTCTGGCTCTCCTTGGAATGTGTGTGACTGAGCACAGAATTCTGTGACTGGAATCTCTAGCCTTGGATTTTGGCACTGCTTCTTAGTAGCAGCATGGCCTTAGACATGCTACTTAACTGTTTTCTCATCTGTGAGGTAAGTGTTATCATATCCCTTCCTCCCTAGGAAGTCATGAGGATTAATAAAATAATATGTATAAGTGCCTGGGACAAGTTTGGAGTAGTCCCTGCAATGCTAGTTGTTTCATCTAACACTACAAGTAATGTACACATGCCTCTGTGAGCCAGAAGCACTCATTCAGTGAATAGGCAACTACTTTTTATCACATTCTCTGCATCAAGTGTGTGTTAAGCTCAGGATTTGAACTGAACCTTTGAGAAAGTAGTATTTCCTTAAGCAGGTGAAGAGAAAGAATTATCTACACTGTTCATGACAATAGCCTCTAGCTGTATATCGCTATTTACACTTGAACTGTGGCCACTCTGAATTAAGATAGCCCGTTACCTTATTGAAACTTAGTGTACAAAAAAATATAAAATATCTCCTTAATAATTTCGTATTTTTATATGTTGAAATGATAATATTTAGAATAAGCTGTAAAACAAATTACAATCAATTTCACCTAGGACTTTTTAATTTCAAAAAGTATAACTGTTACAAAATTTAAAATTATATATGTAGCTCATATCGTATTTCCAGTAAAGAGCAATATTTTACAGAGTATAGCCCACCTTAAAAAGAGAACAGTGATTGTGGTATATGGGTGTGAAGAATTTAAAGTGTAGTTGTGTGAAACAGTACCAAGAGCTCCTAATAACTTATATAGTGGGGCTCGTAACACCAGGAGTTTTGAGGCCACTTAATTTTCTTCTAAATATAGGACAATTAAAGGTAAGGGAAATTTAACAATGACGTTAGCCACTGAAAACCCACAAAAATAACAGAAGGATTTTCTTAATAAGTTTTGAGATCTTAAGAGAATGTTGTTTATCTTTTGCAAAATGAGATCGATATCAAAATAGGAAAATAAAGGAAAAGTAGCTTACTAGGGGTTGCAGTCTTCAGAGCCTTTTTTTTTTTCAAGAAAAAAGAATTGCATTGGTTTGTGTAGTATTTTGGCCAATAGAGCTGAGACATATTTTATAGAGTACTTTATTGAAATAATAAAGGATGTGAAATAAGTTTGAGTGTAGAGTGTTTGAAATGAGAATAAAAAAGGCACATTTGAAGCTTTTAGCCTTGTCAAGAAATTGCTATTTTGACTTTCAGATAGATGGCTTTTGAGCTTGCTGAGTCAAAGGAATGAAATTTCAACTAGCTTACCACAACTTTATTTTTCTTTTCATATGTGCCAAATATGAAGTGACTGTTCTATCTTGTAGTTCAAGAGCATGCTCTCATGGTGTTTCCAGGGTCACACAATAGGCACCCTCCAGGTGCCCTTTCCACACAAAACTCAAAACATAAAACGTCTTACACATTAATTTTAGAAATAAAGGAAGGCTAGAAGTAAGAGAGAGAATAGGAGCTTGCCATTAGTGAGCTACCCCTCACTGAGAGCCACCATCCTAGGCATTGTCATGAATAATGGTAGATGGATGGGCCAGGCCAGAACTGTGACACATTATGTATCATCGAGCTGACATCTTCCTGGTCATCTCTGGAGATCAATGGCAGCATGACACACCTCAAGCCCTGCACCGATCCCTAATCTAAACCCACCATGAGCTGCTTTCTGCGTGTTCTGGATGTCTGGCTCACAGAGTAGCCTGGAGTCCCAGCTATACCATGGAAGGAAGGGCCCCGTGCAGCGAGGCGCATGGACACGCTCTGCCTGTCGTGAGGATGCAATACTTCTCTGTGAAGCCAACTCACCTTTTCCTCCTGAACCTGTACCGCTTTTGATCACCCCCAGGTTTTCCCTGCTTGAGGATGCTTTATAATGCTACAGATGCCTAATGGGAAGTATAAAATGCTTGAACATTTCTCATACAGAACCATTTTTTTGAACATTAGTGGACTTAAGCATGAGCAAGGAAAATAAACATGGACAAATTTCTCTTTGCTCTGGGCAGAGTCTCATAGAGAAAATTAAAGCAAAAACTAGGCACACTCAAAGAAAAGTAGTAACCTTAAAGAAATGTGCAAAAGAGTTTAAACTTTTCTCAGATATTTCCATCACTTTGAAATTGACTTAAATGGTACAAATCAAAGGAAATAACTTTGCTAATCAAGAAGTGATAGTGCCTTGCAACATCCGGAGAACAAATCACGCCTCGTTTATTGGAGTGTCAATGAACAAGTAAAGATAACATTATGATCAGCATCCTAAATTTATACATAACATACCATGTTCTTTGAAAGTGGATTTTATATTGTACATGGACTGATTGTTTTCAGAGTATGAAAACAATAATTCATACCAGAAACTTAATTACCCATGTTCACTGTAACTATGCCAACCATATTAAATGTGATTTTTAAAAATCTCACACCCCCTGCTCTCAGATGAATGTGATCTGGAAATGAACCAGTGTTTTTTATTTTGTTTAATTTTGCCCTGAATCATGCTGCTTGATAATGTTAACTGGTTACTTACCAGACTGGAGGATATGATTTGATTCTTTATGACAAAAAGAAAAGGTTGAATTTCATTCAACTTGCCAGTATTATGTGTTGGTGCCACATACCGGAACTCATGAGTAAAAATAGCCTTGTTCCTGAGACATTAGCACAAGCTTTGCCAAATTGGAGCTGCTGTATTAGAAAGCCTACACACTTTTCTATAGAGTGTAAACATAGCTGCAAACTAGTATCTTACTAGTAGAACTGTGCTTATAAAGTAGTCATCACTTTAAATCCATTTTAAGTGTTCTGAGTGTTTACTTTGTCTCAGTTGTATTATTTCACCATTCAGTAATGATTTCTGAAGTACTTTCCCATAGCAGGTACACACTGAACTGTTCATATGCATTGCCTTACCTAGTCCCTGCAGATGGGTTTATTCCTCTTGTGTTAAATAAATAGATATGGAAGAAATTTTTTTAAAATCAAAGATACAATTCAAATCTAAATTGGCCAACTCTACATCTGGTGATAGATGCATTGGTTTTTCAACCCAGCTTGCAGTGAGAAAAGCAGACATTGCCAGAGTTCCCCATACAATCATCTTTTTGGAAATCAGAAAGTTTGTTTTTGCACTGTGTGTAGGATATAACTGAGTCATTGGTCCATGATATCTAATCATAACTGAGAATTGAGATAGTGATGACCACATTAAGTATGCATTAATGCAGAATGCTAAAGCTTATTTCACACCTAAGAACTATGTTCCTAGGGGCCAGGGATATAGCTCAGTGGCTCTACATGTGCCTTACAAGGGCAAGGTCCTGAGTTCGATCCCTAGTACAAAAAAAACCACCTGTGTTGCACAGAGGTGAAAATTCACTCAGATGACTTGGAATTTAGGAACTATGTATTAGGAACCAGATTCCTACCCCTTGATATTTCATGGCTCCTTATCACAGGCTTTGTTTCCTTTTATACCATCAGTTTTTTTCTTTCTTTTCTTTACTTACCCCTCCTCCTTTTTCCTTTGAATATTTTCTTCCTATTTCACAACACCTATCATACATTTTAGAACTAATTTATACATTCAGTTTCTCATGCCAGAGAAAATTTGCAGTGTGTACACATCTGCGAACTATTTATTTCACTTAGAAGTGTGACCTCTAGGTACATACACTTGAGTATAAATGACACCTACTTATCATTCTTTGTGGCAGAGTAATATTCCATTTTATTTTAAAAAACAAACACATCTTCTTTATCCAGTCTAGAATTGATGGGCATTTGTGTTGTTTCCAAGATTTAGCTATCACAATCTGAGCTTCTATAAACATGGGTGCACATATGTTGCTGGATATGAATCTTTTAATTCTTTTGTGTATATATCCCTAGAAGGGAAATATCAAGGTCAAGTGGAACTTCTAATACTAGTTTTTTGAGGAATCTCCACACTGATCTCCATAGTTGTTGCACCAGTCTACTTTCCCACCAACAGTGGAGAAGGGTTCCTGTCTCCCTGCCCGCAGCCTTCCAACATTTGTTGCTGGCTAATTTTGAGATAGCAGCCATTCTTTGTGGAGTGAGGTGAAATCTCAGAGTTGCTTTCATCTGCATCTCTCAAATGGCCAATGATGTTGAGCATTCCTTCATGTATTTCTTAGCTGCCTTTACTTCTTCATCTGAAAAGTGTCTGTTCATTTCAGATGCCGATTTTCAAAATTGGGTCTTTAAATTGGGAGGAGGGATGATTTTTTTAAAAGCTCTTTATATATTCTAGATAGTAGCCCTTTATCTGAGGAACAGCTGCTAATTTTTTTTCCATATTGTTGGATATCTTTTCGCTGTGCCAGTGGTTTCTTTTGCTGTGCAGAAGCTTTTTAATAGGATGAGATCCCATTTGTTGTTTCTTTCTGCTAGTTCACATGCTATAGTAGTTTTGTCCATAAAGTCTTTCCCTAAGCCAATGTCTCCAGGAATTCTCCCTAACCTGTTTTCCAGTAGGTTTAGTGTTTCTGTTTAAATATTTAGGTCTCTCATTCACTTTGATTTTAGTTTACTACACGGTGAAAGAGATAGGTCTAGATTTAGCCTTTGGCAGGTTAAAGTCCAATTTTTCCAGCCATTTGTTAAAGAGGCTATCTTTCCTCCATTGAGGGTATTTCTCTCCTTTGTGAAAGATGAGCTGGCTTAGTGGATCTGGACTTCTTTCTGGATCTTCCAGTCTATTCTGTTGATCCTCGGGCCTGTACTTTGCTAGTACCATGCAGTTTTTCACACAGTAAATGCCACATTCTTGATAAGGATAGAGGGAATTACTAAGCCCTTTTTGTCCCTGGTATTCAACACATGTCTCATTTTATAGATTGAAACTTGGTTCACTAGGTCACTGGCCATTGATGTGTTGAATGTTATGTTTTTCTTTTTTTAAGCTTTTCTGTTAATATTTGCAGGAGAATTTCTCACTTTTTATTTAAAAACATGGATGGAAGATCCAGCACATTGGTTGAGGGAGTGTTTGGGATGTGATTCAATTTTATATTTATTATTTTTCTTGATACACATATTTAATATATGTGTATGTTCTGACATAAGCATATCAGAAATTATGTTTATCTATATCTGAACTATACATATTTTTAGTAAACTATATTCGTTTAACATTTTAAGTATATATTATTATTTGAATTATATATTGCTTTGTGTGTGTTTGCTTTTTGACATTTAATGTCAAAATGTATTTTCTAGTTAAATATTATGAGAAATTTAAGAAATATATCTTTGCTAAAGTCCTTACTTGGTATGGATAAATCTAGTAATATTCTTTCAGAACTAAGCTCTTTTTAAAGAACTGAAGAATTATCTCAAAAGTCTTCCAGCATCTCTTCAGTTGTATGTTGCTTGTAACTTGAGGGTCCACTGTACTAAAAAAAAAAATTAAAAAGAAATTCTATGTTCAATCTTAAGAAGGAAGTTTGCCTTGCACAGTGTTAATGAGAATGAACTGTAAGAATGCTGCACTAATTGAAATAAAACAGACACAAAAGAACCAATATTGCGTGGTTCCACCTCACTTATAGTAGTTACCTAGAGTAGGGAAATTCATAGAGACAGAATGTAGGATGGTGGTTATCAAGGGCTGGGAGAGAAAGGTGGAGGTTGGCTTGCATGAGTAAAGGTGCCTAAGAGGATGAAAAAGTTCTAGAGATAGATAATGGTCATGATTGTAAGTGTGCTCAGTGACACTGAATCACACCCTGAAATAACCACACTGGTAAATTTTTTTTAATTGAATTATTTATTGGTACAATTTATATACATCTCACAATCACGTATAACATTGGGGAATTTGTACCAGTATATGACAAAAGTTAATTCTCATTTTTACCCATATCCCTACCCACCCACACCTCCCCACTCCATTTATGCATACTCTTTTATTTTCTTTCTGTATCATATTTATTCCTTCCCCTCATTACATTCCCACACCAAATTTCCTATGGAAATTTCCCAGTCTATAAAAGCTGTCATACTTTCTAGAGCTCATTTGCATCTACAGATGTTCATATCAAAGAGAAGATCTGGTATTTGCCTATCTGTGATCTATTGATTTCACTTATTAGTATATCCTCCAGGTGTCTCCATTTGCACCTAAATGCATCAACCTTGTTATTCTTTATGGCAGAGTAATACTCCATTTTATAATTTAAAAAAAAAACACATCTTTATCCACTCTCCAGTTGATGGGCATTTGGATTGTTTCCAAGATTGAGCTATCAGGAACTGAGCTGCTATGAACAAGGGTGTACACCTGTCTTTCCAATGTGATTTTTAAAATTCTTTTGGGTATATTCCTAGCAGGGGGATAGCCGGGTCAAATGGAACCCCTAGTCCTAGTTTTCTGAGAAATCTTCACACGTATCTCCACAATGGTTGCACAGGTCTGCAACAAAGAATGGCCGCTATCACAAAATCAACCAACAATAAATGCTGGCATGGCTGTGGGGAGAAAGGAACCCTTCCCCACTGTTGGTGTGATTCCACACTGGTAAACTTTGTTAAGTATATTTTACCATCATTTAAGAAAAAGTAATCATTCCTATATGGCTTCGCTGAGAATATGAATCCCCAATCCTAAGGCAGAGAATTCGAAAACAATTTCAAGCACATATGTAGTAATCTTTAGTTTGACAATATACCTTGTCTTATAAGTGAGTGAAAAAGTAAAATAAACAAAAGATGGTCCCTTTTCCTATTTTCAATCATATCTCAACACTTCCTGCCAGGAGTTCTGAAATTCTGAGAAAGATCACAGAGATACAGAATAAGAAAAACATGCTCATGAGAAAGCAGCTTTCACTGAAATCCTCTAAGGAAAGTTATAATTCTATTTTCTGGCCAAAGTTCCAAAATGAAGAGAAGTTAAGTAACCTCAAGATCACTCAGTAAATAAATGGAAGGGCTAAAAATGGAGCTGAGGATTCCCCGACTCTCACCCTGCATCCTGATAAACACACTCACATCCCTTCCTGTACCAGCGAGGTTGGCAGGAGACGTGGGGGGCTGGCAGCCTAAGAGAATCTTCCATGTCTTAAAATAGTTTTTGAATTCTAAGAACCTCTGATGGCAAAGCAAACCATGTTACAAATGCTGACTCCTCATCCCTGCCTCGGCACTCTCTTAAGGGAAAGGAACTGGAGAAAATACATTAGAGAAAAAAATACACTTATTTGTCCTCACCACATTGTCATTGCCTGATGGAGTCTTACTATTTAAATATTTTACTGACTAATTTTCAACCTTGTTTGTCCTCTTTAAAAAAAAAAAAACAGTGCTCATCACACTTGCTAGAATTCTTCTGGTTGTAGGGAATAGAAATTTTAAAATCATAAGAGCTTCATCAAACATAGGACTCTTCAGTTTTCTTTAAAAATCATGCTCATCAGTTGACACTCTTTAGATGTCTACCCAGATATATAATCATTACATTTCAGTGAGAGCATGTGAGCTTAGCACGACCAAAGATAAGCACATGTGGACATTTGATTTTATTTAGCCACTGACTGTAAGGCCCAGAACTAAGCTCTTCCCAGTTTGTGCAGAGGTGACTGAGAAGTTTAAAAGGAAACTGAGGAGGTGCAGAGGGAGTGAGCAGCAGGATTCAAGCACTCAAGAAGTGACAAATCGCAAAGGACCGGTCAGTGCAAACGTGATTAGGCCTGCTGTGTCTGCTACCAGGCGGTTGTCTAGTCAGGGTTCTATCCTCCACAGAGACTGGGAGGCAGAGGGTTTCCGTGTCCTTGAGAGAAAGACACTCCTGAGTTGCAGGAGATACTTATGAATCTCCAAGGAACAGAGAAGGATTCACTATTGTAAGTTCTTTTTCTTCCCTTTTTTTTCCTATTATGTATGTGTAGAGGGGCTCACTGACAAGACAATCCATGGTGACATGTCAGGCGAGCGTGCTATCACTAAACTGCACACCCAGCCCTTGTTAAGCCCTTTTTTGTAAGTGCTTCTCGAAAGCCAAGTCAGGGACTACTGTCAGGTGTGAGCTAGAAAGAACAATAAAATTTTGAGCTTTTCCAAATAGAAATTCGAAGAAGCGCTGGGCCACCCCAAGAGGCAGCCTTAGGCTATTCGAAGACAGACTGAAGTTTAGTCAGGTCTTAGTGGATTGTGTGAATGAAACATCCTTGAGGAGAAGTATTTTGGTTCTCAGTTCTTGATGCTGTTTCTTTATAGAAAAGAAAATATTATCTGGTTTGGAGAGAGCAACTGAAACCTTGATCTTCAGCGACCCTGTAGTTCTTCTGTGGTCTGTTAACTATGAGAGTAATACTTGACTTGTCTTTGATAAACACCATGTCTATATTTGCCTGCCTCTGAGGAAAAGTGTAGTAGTTCATCTCAGGATGATAGAAATGAGATTTAGCTTTTAAACTGTATGGAAATGTTTTTGTATCAAAATATATTAGCACCAGGTGTGGTGGCTCACACCTGTAATCCCAGCACTCAGGAGGCAGAGGCAGGAGGATTGCTGAGTTCGAGGCTTGCCTGGGCTACAAAATGAGCTCAGGGCCAGCCTGAACTATGAAGTGAGATCCTGTCTCAAAAAAAAAATAAAATAAAAAAAAAATATATATATATATGTATGTATTAGCAATTTCTATAAATGTGTGCTCTAATTATATATTTTTCATTTTTGCACAATGAAAATTCATGGTTTGAATAAATATTAACAATGAATAGGTGTCTGTTAATACATTTAGTGTCTACTTAGTTTCAGTTTTTAAAATGAATTTTCCTGTTTAGGTATAATATAAGATTTGTCAATTCAGTTAGAGAAATCCATATAAAATAATCATATCTGAAAAGGAGAAAAATGACCGATTCAAAAATGATGCCCTACCAAAATAATTTTGTAAACAGATAGTTATATATTTATTACTAAGCCAGGTAGTAATCTTTAAAGACCAACAGATGATACCAGTAAAATAGAAACCATTTTGAAAGATGTACTTGCTCCTTTACCTACATTATTTCTGCTATAAAATCTTATACTGTGCAAGGTTTTTTGAAATTTACTTCTTGCATTTTATACTTTTTCTGACTGTTCAGATTTGTACATAATACAAAACTATGCCTGCTGTGTTTTTCTATTAAAGATTTTTTTCTTGACTACTTTTAAAAGAAGGTATTTTCATTATATCTGATAACCTAAGAAATTGTTTTGTTCCTAAATCATTCCTTGTATTTTACAGAATGGTCTAAATCATACTTCTTAAATTCTTTCTCATATCTTCTCATTCATGGCTTCTCAGACTGTCCCACTCAGGATTAATGGATATAGGTTTCTGTTTTCAAGTTATGCATCAACCTTTGACTTGGTTCAAAACTTTCCTGTGACGGATACTGGAACACCACCTTCTGTTCCCTTGAAGAATTCTCTGGTATTCAGTTTGGGTAGGGGAGATAGGAAGATTAGTCCTTTGAGGGTTGGTTTTCCTATTAACCATCCATGGAAATAGACACTTTAGTGATGGACACATGGGGTCAGAAAGATCTAGCAGTGTCCTATAAAAAACTGCTGGGCTCCCATCTTAGGCTGGATTATTTCAGAGTCTCATCACACCTCTAAGCATTATAATCTTTTCCTCCTTGCAAGGTTTCTGAGCAGCTCTAAGTATGTCATGATCCAATGAAGTGATTAATAGTAGAGCTACCTGGAATGATTACAACAGGGACAGTCATTAAATTATAACTGAAGCTATGACATTTACATCTCACTAAACAGTTCTGTAGTAGCAGGTGTATTGGCAGTGAACCTGGAAGGCCCATCAAAAGAGAGACAAGGTAAGGTCTGTAACTCATTTCATGTTAACACAGATCATAGAGCATAAACAACCATTAAGTGGAAAGATAATTCTATCTGGAAAACTTCAAGGTAGTTATATGCATATTGAAGCCTTTAAATTAAAAATAAAATAATAATTTTTCAGGGAAAAATAGTTAAGTGACATCTTGTAACTGTTTTATAGGCCCTGCCAACTGATTGTATTTTCACCAATGCATTCAACCAGTTTGGATTTTTAATATACCTCAGGCCCTTTTCTGAATTTCCACCGAGAGATTTTCAATCTGCTATAAAGCCCCTTCCCCATTTCTCTAGCTCACACTTTGTCACTGCCTTTTTCTTGTAGCTCTGTTACAGCTCACCTGACCTTGCCTAGAACAAAAAGACACAGGAAATGACCCTAAAAGAAGCTTGCTTTTGAGTGAGTCACTTTACAAAAGGAAGGTTCTCATAGTCTTCTCTACAATTTCCATTTTATGAAGAAAATAAGGTCCACAGACAGGTTAAGTAATTTTCTCAAGGGCGTTTGGACAGTGGAACCAGGGACTCACACCGGGTACCTTGGAAGCTGCCTGTGCTCTTCTCATTCTGTACCCCACATTCCAAGATCTTGTCACGGATTCTGTCACCCTCAGTTAAGTGTTTGTATCACTAAGCGTCTGCTTGAAAAGAATAGTGACAAAATTTATAGGGTATTTTTGTGCTTATTTTACTGAGAAAGTCAACATCAGTCATACTTTCTAAACAGCCTTTTGATGTCGCTAAGCTGTGATAAACAGATAAACATAAAGATGAGGTTGTTGATAGAGATTCTTTCTTTAGTAAAACAAATGACATATAATCTTTCATAGTTACTTTTATATTCACTATAGGGCAGCCAAGACCTATTTAGTAGATTGATACATTTGAGATCTTCAAGATAGGACGGAGTGTCAGAACTGATATTTTTTTTTTATATCTTGGAATTACCATGCCACAAGGCTGTAGGAAGCTTTGGGAAGCTTTGGGAAGAAATGCTTTTCCTGTACTTTATGGCATTCATTGGAAAACCTCTATGAAGAGAGACTAGGAAATCAGGAAAATTTTACCCTAACATTTTTCTTTCAATATGAAGACATTTAGATTTTATGAACAAGGTATAGTTATATATCATATTTCATTCTTTATAAGCCTTATAAAATAATTACATTAAAATTTCCTCATTTTATTAATATTCAGTTTTATGTACAATTGATTAAAGTCATGATTTCTTTAAATAAGTCTCAGAGAGGCTATTTGGGCAAAAGAATAATAAAAAATTTTCTCTTGGGAGTTTGAAAAGTTGTGTTTCAATTAAGATGGTGTTGGGTAACACATGCAGCTGAAGTGAAATTATGGATTTGAACTACTTAGCATCCAACACTAAAACAACTCATTAAACCCCTACTGTTAAATATTACTTAACGTTAACATCCACAGAGACTTTCTGCCCCCCAAAGTCAATGAAGGCAGCGATGAGCCACACAAACCAGTGATAAAATGCTCAGCAATCATTTGGCTAGAGGCCCAGATGGGGCTCTTTTGCTATAAATTTTGCATGATAATCATAGTCAACTCCAAGCACCTTTAGAAAATGCTTTTATTTTTTTGTCTTTGAGCACTAGATGTGCAGGCAGTTTATCTAATCATCTTTAGACCATTATCCAATGTAACATCCATTCATTGCATTATTTCTGGATATAATAATGCTAGAGAAGAACTTATAAGAAATTAATCCCTAATTTGGAATATGCGACTGCCTACTGTATCTTTTCACTTCGATGTTTAATGGGCATCTGAGTGGTAACAGGAAGAAACCCTTGAGTCCATCTTTACTGCCTCCTACATCAAATACTCATTATTCTGTCTGCTCCTTCCTGTTAAACAGTACACCACTTATTGGCTCAAGTGAACAAAACTAATATTTCATCTTGACTCTGATCTCCACCTCACTCTCTACAGCAACAAGTCCACTGATTTTACCTTTATAATCAACTGTGAATTTAATCTTTTTTTTTCAATACCCTCTCATCATTTGTCAAAGGTTCCAGCAGCATTAGTCCACACAGGACCCTGGTGTAAATTTTCAAAGAACTTTTCTTTCTCAAAACAGTAAGTTGGAATATTGTATATTGTGTTTTTTTCTGAAAGCACATCACTACTTATCTGCTGGAAAACTATTATTTTAAAAATGCAGCACTCCAGGATGTTCATGGTCTGAACAGAATCTTGAGATTGTGTTGCGTATGGCAGCCTCGAGCCAGGCTTTCATCCTTTGATGTTAAATACCCCAAGAATTGTCTAAATTTCCTGATTCTTCTATTTCCCTCCTACAGAAAATTTAGGGTAATCTTTTTAAAATCATACATAAAATCTTCCCTACCTTACTGAGTAGCTTCCAGTCCATTTACAGCTAGAGTAGAACGCACACTTCTTTTCTTGGTCACAAACCTTCCTGAGATCTGGCCACTACCCATCTCTTCAGTCTTCTTTCTGACCCCTCGGGCCAATTATTTAATCAAGATGCACTGGGAAGAATTAATGTCTGGGGTATCTTCTGATTGGTGGGTATGCTTTCTGTTTCTGCTTTAAATATTGTAACTGTCTCAGCTGACAATTTTGGATCTGCAAATATGACTCATTTTTCTGTTACTAGAGCACACCATGCTTATTTTCATCGTATTAGTTTCCTATGGCTGCCTTAACAAATCACCACAGTGGGAGTGGTTTAAAATAAACACCCTTGATGGTTCTTTTTCTGTAAAGAAAAATTTATTCCCTAACAGGAGAAACCAGAAGTCTGAAATCAAAGCATAGGCGGAATTGATTACCTTGGGAGGGGAATCTATTCCATGTTCGCCTTCCCATTTAGGGGCTTTCCACAGTCCTTGATGTTCCTTAGTTTGTAGCCATAGAGAGCTGCCTGTCTTCACATGGTCTTCTCTCTTCTGTTTGCTTCCTCTTTTCATTTGAGGGCTTGCAATTGGATGTAGGCCATGTCCTAAGCCAGGCTAATCTCATCTCAAGATCCTTAGCCTGATTTCATTTGCAAAGATTCTCATTCCAAGTAGGATCATCTTCCAAGTTTCCAGAAGTACGTGCAATGTGGAGGGCTACTGTTGAACCCAGTGTACTGTATAACAGCTTCCACACCTCTAGATTCTACCCTAGTCTTTTCCACCTGCCAGGCTCTGTATCACTTCTTCACTTTATTCATTTCTTCCCAGTTACACTACTTATTTCTCAGAGAGGCCATCCACTTGTTCCCTGTATAAAATAGTATGCTTTTCTCCTTTATTATTCTCCATTCTCCTATTCTGCCTTTGTTTTTCTTTATGGCATTTGAACACCACCTTCCCATTCCATTGGGTATTATTGTTGATTGCTCTCCTCACTAGAAGATGATAAACTCCAAGAAGTCAGAAACTGTCTTCTTCATCTCAGTGTCACCTAAAACAGCTGTGAGCAAACTGCATCTCACTGGCCAACTCTTACTTCTCACTTGTTTTTCTAAATAAAGTTTTATTGTATTACAGCCAAACCCATATGTGTACATATTGCTTATGACATCTTTTGTACTGTAACAACAGAGTTGGCTAGTCATGGCAGAGATGATAAAGCCCCAGAAGCTTAAATATTTATTACCTGTCCCTTATAGAAAAAATACTTGTTCCTAGCATATGTGTCTAATGTGTAGCACATACTGTATTTGTTGAATTTGTGATGTAAAGAGTTATTTCTAAGGAAAATTTTAATTTTAATTTAGCATTGATGCACTAAGGAGAAATGAATCTTGTTTTTTTGTTTGTTTGTTTCTTACAGAATAATTCATGAATGCTAATTTGGGTAGTTAAAAGAGGAAGTACTAGTAAGACAGGATTAGGGAGTGTACTTTAAATCTCAAATTTCTTTGAAGGGTGTTCCACCTTGTTTAATTTTCATAATGACTCCTACTAGATCAATATTATGTTCTCTATTCCATAGCCAGAGATAAAATGAGATCACTCAGTGTTATGGTTTAAATATGAAGTGACCCCTAAAGACTCATGAATTGAGGGCTTCATCCTTGATACAGCAACATTCAGGGGTGGGGCCTAAATGGACCAGATCTTGAGGAAGCTGAGCCATGAATGAGTTCCTAGCTGAATGGGTATTAGGAGGAAAAGCCCAGATGAAGAAAGTAGGTCACTGAGGAAGAGCCTTTGAAAAGTATATTTTATTCCCAGCCTCTTCTCCTCACTCTGATTCTATTCTTTCTGCTTCCTGACTCCATGAGTGAACAGCTTTGCTCCATTCATGACCTTCTGGCACAACATTCTGATGTCCATCTCAGTCCCATAACAGTGGAAACTTCTGAAACTGAAACTTCTGACTTGTAGAACTGCTTAACAATGGGCAAAAATGATAAGTGTGTTTGAAGTGAGGGGGAGGGATTTTGAAGTCAGTCAATGGCAGTGTTTTTTACTGTAATACATTTTTTTTTTGAGATAGGGTCTCACTTTGTAGTTCAGGCTGGCCCTGAGCTCACTATGTAGCCCAGGCAAGCCTTGAACTCAGCATTTCTCCTGCCTTTGCCTTCTGAGTGCTGATATTACAGGCATGAGCCACCACACCCAGCTGTAATACATTTTTTAAAAGACTAAACATTTGTCATGTAATTTGATCACACCTTATAAACATTACCTTATATTTTACTTTAAAAAGTAATGATTAAAGAGTGTCACTTGGAGTATAAAGAATGCCATATAATATAAGCTACCTCTGGGAAAGTGTACTGAGGTAGATAACGAATGCCTAACAAATGTAGTGTGATTCTGATACCCAGTACAAATAAAATGCTATCTGAAGGTCTGAGGGACTTAAAATATTTTGTTATAATCTCAGATGGTTATTTAAAGATGAAGACAAGAGGAATATTGATTTGTTAGTAAATTTAGGTTCTTTGTGTTATTAAATTTTTTCATACTCTTCAGCCTTCTGTTAAAAAAAAAAGGTTTGTGAAATGAGCATGGGTATTTTTTTAAAAATAGCAAACTTAAAAAATTCTCTTGCTGCTGGGTTTGGTGGCTCATGCCTGTAATCCCAGAACTCAGGAGGCAGAGGCAGGAAGATTGCTGAGTTCAAAGCTTGCCTGAGCTACATAGTGAGCTCAGGGCCAGCCTGAACTACAAAGCAAGACCCTGTCTCAAAAAAAAAAAAATTCTCTTACAGCATGAAACAAAAATAAAGACAGAAAAATCTATGAGATAAAGATATAGAAGAAAGGGGGTGTTTAGGCTAGGGATTTAGCTCAGTGGTTCCAGCACTTGCCTCACAAGTTCAAGGTCCTGGGTTTGATCCTCAGTACCAAAAATCAAGAAAAAAGGAAGTGGCTTATATTTAAAATATCCCTCCAAGCCTCCTGTCCTCATAGGTGGAGTTTGGGAAGTTACTGTATCATGAGTGTGTGATAATCATCACTAGATTAGTCCACTGGTGGATTTGTAGCTGGATGTGATGTTGGGAGGGGAAGCCTGGTGGTAAAGAGAGGGTGGCTTGGAGATATACATACCTATATCTACCTATTTATATCTATATCATATTTCTGTATCAATCTCTATATCTGTATCTCCCTCTTCTCTCTTGAGTGCTCACTGCTTCCACTCTGCTACACCATAGACTAGTTTTTCTTCTATGAAGCTCCTCTGCTATGTTGCCCTGCCTTGGAACCAATAGCTGTGGACTGAAACTTCCACGAATTGTGAGCCAAGATAAAATTCTCTTCCTTTCACTTGTGTGTGCCAGGCATTTTGTCCCAGCAGCAATGAAGTAACTAAGACAGGGAGAGAAAGTAAAAAGATAGGGAGAGATAGAGGAAGGTTCTATGTCTATATGATAGTGTCATAGAATGGTGATGTTAATGACTGAGGAAAAGACATAGGTAAGTTATATAATAAACCAAATGGCATACAACCCAAAATATCTTGGGTTTTCTGCTTATATTTATGTTTCCCTGAGGAGTAAAAGTACTCATCATTGTGGTTAAAAAAATGAATTGAAGAGGGAGACAATATGATGTCATATGATTCTGAAAGATAAAATTGCCTCAGACTCAGTCTTTCTTGTTCTTTATTTGTGCATCGACCCCCTGTAGTTGCTGAGTGCTTAGAGCTGGATGTGGGGTTCACATTTGAGAAAAAGCACACTCCCCCTCCCCCTAGGAGTGTGTAGTTGGGAAGGTGGGAGAGGCTTCCTAGTGGCAGTGTTAATGTAATTCTCACAGTCATAATCTTTATTACACTGCTTCATCCAGTTTCAATTTTAATTACTGTCCCTTCAGAACCAACTATTGTTTAGGAAAAGCTAAATCTTCCCTCACTTTTTTCAATGCTTTCCAAGTTAAAAAGTATACAAATTAGGGCAAAATGTTAAAAAGTATTAAGAGGTAAAAGCACAAATATTTTAAAAATAAAGGTACTTACCTTTGAGAGTTAGCTATCTTCACAGTTGAGTACTTTAATGTGAAATATTTTTTGAGTCTAATTCATACAGAAACCATCCTTGCAGGTCTGCAACATAAGCAGTGCTGAAGTGACTGTCAGCATTCAGTCATAATAATAATTATGGCATACAAATAAATAATGTAAAAATAATAATAATTGTGACATACAAATAATTATTTATAAAATAAATAACAATAATGGTGCACAAAATGCAACAAGTAAAGGCTTTCACATATGTATCCCTTCCCACTGCACTATGTAATATCTCTCAATATCTAAATAAATTTTTCCAGTGTTACTTTCTTATGTGAAAAATACACAAAACAGTAAGTTACTATTATGATGAGAATCTTAAATTTTCTTACTGTTAGCCTGTTTGGAGCATTATGGCTTAAACACTTCACATTCTATGAATAGGAAATGTTATATCAAGAAATAAAAGATCATAATGTATTTATACATAATAGTTCTCTATTGTTTCCATAAGGAACCTCTATAGTTTTTCAGGAGACGTATAGGTTTCTTTGATTACCTTCATACTTTCTCACCAGATCCAGTTTAATCCCAGTGTCTTAGTCACTTTTCTCTTCACTGGGACAGAATAACCAATATCTGCAACTTAAGGGAGGGATTGGGGGGGGGGTTGTTTCTTTGTTTTACTCGCAACTTCAAGTTTCAATCCATGTTTAGCAGGCTCAAAAGCAGAAATGGCATGGAGGAGTGGTCTGGTGAGGAGGAAAGCTGCTCGGTCTTGGCCAGGAAGCAGAGAGTGAGGGGAGGAGCTGGGCAGGGATATGCACCCTGGCAGGTCACATCCCTAGTAACCTCCCTCTTCTGTCCAGGCCCAATCTGCTAACAGCGCACGCAGCACAGGGTCCACACAAGCCATCTCTAAATGCACAAGGCTTGGGAGGTATTCTGTGTCTGAACCATACCTACAGCAGTTCCCACTACTGAAGTGGGCTCATTTCGCCTGCCATGCAGGATGCCAATCACTGAAACAATGACTTTTGTAACAGAATTTAATTCACAAAGTGGTTGAATATAGAGGTGGGAAATGAAGTCTCGAATCTGCCTGCCTTGGGAGAGTTTGGAGATATTTCTGGAAGGGATAAAGAAGGAAGGTGGATTGAGGTACTGGGAAAGGTGATTAGAGGTGCAATGAAAAGTGGTCTGTGTATCTGTAATCATGGCTCTTCCTAGAATGCATGTGAAGAAAATGGCTGTGTCCTCATGGTCTGAAGGAGGTGTTTTTGACTTTTGCTGCCAGAAGGTCACTCATCAGGCACTAGCATAAGCTGAAGTGCAATGAATGGTTTAAACAGAAAAAGTCTTCATATCCTTCCTAAGTAACCTAAGCATTATCATCACCTCTACATCAGAGATGCTATCAGTAATAAAGTCTGTGAGAAGCTAATCATTTGCAGCTCTGCTATCCAAAATTAGTGATTTTTAAAGCCAAAGTGATAACTAAGGGAGAATAAGGGCTTGGAGTCAGAGAAGCAGAAAGGTCAAAGGGTTGGTAAATAAAAGGAGACCATTTGTTGCCTGCTAATTATCAGAGTTAGTACTGTTCTCCATAGTATTGAGCAGATTGGGATTTTACTCCTTTACTTTTACATTCCTGAGAGTTGCTCATTAAGGAATACTTTGGAATTGCAAAAGATACGCATTTATAATTATAAGTATTTCTTCTAGTAAATGCCCCAAATGGTCATGACCCAGTGAGTAAGGGCTTAGTTTTAATAGGTTTCTCATTCTGGAGAAACAAGAGGTGAAAAATGTTGTCTGAGACAAAAATATTCACGTCTGTTTCTGTAAGTGGACACATGGGACAGAACCTCCACCCTCTAACTTCTGTTTGGCCACATACACTTCTCAGTAGATTTTCTAATTTACTTTTAAAAACAGTACTTTCACTTCAATTTAATAGTGTTTGCTGGCTGCCTCTGATATTTGTATCTTCAGAACTATGGACAGTGCAAAGCATCTCCACAGAAATGTAGTCTCCCCTGTCACACATAAAACCCAATCCATAGGCATGATAGAGTAGTTGAGGAGGATTTATCAAGGAAATGTAACAAAAAAATGTAGAGTACTTTGACATCAATGGAAATAATAGGAAAAGATTTAAAGAAAATTCCTAAAAAAAAAAAATCATGAACGGTAATACGTTAAAGATAGGCAAGACTTTAAAACCAAAACTCATTTAGTTAAATGATTAATCTAGTTACTCAGAAATAGATTCTGAGTTTCAAATATCTCCAGTTGTGAGAATGTTAATATAAAACTTAACAATTGTTCATATCACAAATGACTTAAATACATCAACAATTTAAATCCTATCTTTGAACTGTCTAGCAAAAGGAGAAACATTTACTTATGAAGTTCATTTTTAAGCAACATGTATAAAACACTTTCCTAAGAATTACAAGTTTACCTAGTTTCCACAGAGCAATCTCTAATTACTTTACCATAGAGAGTGAAAATACATGAGAGGAATTTCAAAATTCCTTTGGATGTGAAACAAGTTCATGTTTGTAGATTAGAAAAGACTTGTTAAGTACTTATAATGAGAGTAATAGACTATATAAAATCAGATAAGCTGTAATCCACTTAGTAAAATTCACTTATATAGCATATACCTATAAAATATTCTCATAAGAATGATAATCTTATTACCATTCCATTTGAGTTTTTGTATAATCATTCAATAATATCAACAGAACCAAAAGAAAAAAATCAACATTATTTTTAGGAGAAAGAAAAAAGCTCACTGTGTTTCTGAATGATTTTGGTAAACTTGTTAACAAAAACACCATAATTATATTACCTACAAATAGATATAAATAGATATCATAAACCCATCACATTTCAATAATCTACAATTATACAACATTATCTTAAGAATTATAAT
>PVIC010011100.1:0-42019 GCA_004025085.1 Thryonomys swinderianus
CTTTGCAGTCTTTTTTAAGCTTAGGATGCTCATGTGATGACTGGAACTGAAGCAGCCATCTTGAGATCATATAACATAATAACAAATCCAGCAATACTGAGAATGACAATGAAGGGTGGAAAAAGCATGAAAAAATAACCAAGTCATTGAACAATCTCTGGAACTACTTAGCTCTAAGATATCTTCTTAAGCAAATACTAAATGCTCATGAGTTCACATACTCCTAAGTACAAGAACACATAATTGCTTTTAATATTTAATACTTAAGTGTGCTACTTCTAGGTGAACCAGAGAGTAATCTTAAAGGAAATACAAGTCTGCCTGATCTCCTTGTCAGAATGAAAACCTCTACAGCCTCATTACACACAGCATGTGCCTCACTCTGCTGGTGCTTTCTCAAGGCTAATTGTTCATATAGCACAATTTATTCTTCCCCTTTCTGAACTTCCTTAACCCATACTTCCAATTATCACCTAAAAGCATGGAATCATCCAGATTGTTTTTCTAATACATTCCCACACTGCCAGGCATAGATAGGTCCTTGTGCCATTTCTATCCTTAATTGTCACGTCCATTACAGATAGAAGACAAAATACACACACACACACATTTATACACATATATACACAAGCAAAATCCTATCTGTTCATTGACCAGAAAGAGGAATCAGTGGGCCCAGGCACTGAGGTCTAAACTCACCAGAAAGGAGAAGGAGGCATTGTAAGTGGAGAGACTGAGGCACAAAGGAAAGAGAAGAGGGAGGAAGAGAGCAGCACAGGGACCACCCTGGGGCTAGACAGCAGTGGGATTTACTGCACTAATGTGCACACAAGTTCCTGCCATAATTAGTTTCTATAAAAACTGAGTCTCCTAGTTCAGATTCAATGAAATCATACAGTGTTTATTCAAGAGGTTTTTTATTCCATGATGGGAGGGCTGGCTGGGCCCCAATCTCAGCCAACCCACCTGTCCCTTGCCTGGCACAATTTAGGTGGCAGTCACGCTGCTCTCCGGTGGCTGTGTACACAAAGGAAAATGACACAGGAAGCAGCTCTGGTGCTGAATGATATTATTTTCTTCATGGCCTGAGAGGAAAGCAGACCAGAAGAGGGTACTGGAGCAAAGGTTTACCCAGTTTATGTTTGATCCAAGATAGAGTTATTTTTAAATCCCTTTGCACCAACGATGCAAAACTGTAGTTCTCGCTTATTAAGGGTCATCTGTGAAAACAGGGTCCAGGTCTACAGCAGACCTTAGCAAATTTAGCATGCAAGAGACAAGCCTGTGACTTCTGGGACACAGAACTGCCTTGGGAGTAAATAGAGCCCACACAGACACATGTGGGGTGGCTGAAGGGTGTGGGAGTGGAGACGGTCTTCCTGGCAAAAGGAGAAAATAAGGGATTTCTGCATGGCAGCACACTTGGCCGCAAAAGCAATCTCTTTCTTCTGAAACTGAAATCAATAGTAAATTAAATCTGCAGGCTTCATCTCTGTGGGTAACTTTCGGATCTTCCTCCTCAGCCAGTCGCAGTCCTTCACCTTGGTCAGTTCCACTCAGACGCTTGTTCCGTGCTTTGGTTGGGTTTCACTGTGTCTCTGCAATCAAAGTCATGTTCCCACAGAAGAAAAAGAGCATATGTGTCAACTGCTTCTGCTCACCAAGAAGCTGGCAAGAATGCTGCCTTTGAAGATGAAGATCTGCAGGGACAGAGTCAGGGCACTCAAAACTCTCAAGCTCTCTGCCTCCTGCTGCCCTGCATGGGCCCCTGGGGTGGGTCTGGGAAGGTAATTTTGAACCCAGCAGAATCTGCATTGAAATGTGGTTCTGAGTCTGTGAGATATTCCTTGTTCTGCCACCAGATAATTATTCGCTGCTAGGTGATCTGCCAATTCCCTGGTTTCACTTAGTAGAATCTTTCTAGGAGACAGTGAATCTTTGTTGAGATTGAACTTTGAGAACACGACATAAAACAGTAATTTGAAAATTCCCCCAGGCTCACTCTGTAAGTGACAAAGCCAGACTTTGAAAAGTTAAAGTTACTTCCCTGAAGTAATCCAGTGACCAAGATTCACTCCCCTGTCCTTACAACTCCCAATCCCCATACTCCTTGTGTCTACAGTAGCAGTAAAACATTTCTGCCAGCCAGCATACCTCCACTCGTCCCACCCTCATCCTTCCCTGTGTTGTGAGGCATCCAAGCAGAAGCAGGAGCTGTGGCCCTAGAATTGACCGGCATCAGTCAAGGTCCAGATGGAAATCTCAATAGCAGGACAGCATGTTGAAGTTGTAAGACACCAGTGTGCTGGGGCTCCCTGATAAATACTGAATAAATGGTCTCCAAGAAAAGGAAGGAGCACTGTCAAACACATACACCCACTTTCTAAAAGGGCATCCTGGCCAACTGGTCCTGTACAGGGACACCAATTTGCCTTGTCCCTTCATCTTGTTATCCTAAGTCAAGAGACCCTGGTCTTTGTCCAACTAGAAAGCAGGAAATTTGGACCTGGCCAAAGGTATAGCTGCTTATTTCATTACTTGACATTGGGAAAGGCAAAAGATTCAAGTCTGCATTTGCTCTCAGCTTGGCAAACACCCTCTGTCAGTCAGCCTTTCAGCCTTTCACAAACTCAGTCCCACTTGCTAGCCCTGCCCTGACAGGGTGAATCCAGCACGTGCAGCCTAGGGGGAACGTTACACTCACATGTCTGCTGGCAGGAGTGTTGTCCATTCTTCCCCTGACAGTGTTGCTGGTTAAGAATAGACTCGGGCGCCGGAGGGTTAGCTCAGTGGTTCTGGCGCCTGCCTCGCGAGAGCAAGGACCTGGGTTCAATCCCCAGTGACCACATATAATGCTGGGTGTGGAGACTCACGCCCACCAACAATCAACACCACATGCCACAACGCCGGACGTGGTGGCTCACGCCTGTAATCCCAGCACTCGGGAGGCAGAGACAAGAGGATTGCTGAGTTCGCGGCGGCTTGCCTGGGCACCATAGTGAGCTCAGGGCCAGCCTGAACTACAAAGCGAGACCCTGTCTCCAAAAAGCAAAAAAAAAAGAATAGACTCGGGAGCTTGACAACCTGGGCAGGCTTAACCTCCAGTTGTGTTGCTTCCTACCTGTGTGGCCTTGGCATACAGTAGTTTGACTTAGGACTTTTTGACGTTATGGAGTGTAAAAGCAATATATAATCAGAAGAAATTGTACTTCAAAGTTTGAACATGGTCTTCTCTGCATTAATCAGGTTTCCCATTACTTGGATGAGACACTCAACACCCACAACTTAAAGGAAGAAAGATTAATTTGACTCATAGTTTCAAGGAATTGAGTCCATGGTCAGCTGGCACCGAGGCAAAAAGTCACGGCATAAAAGGGTGATAGAGCAAACATGCTTAGTTCCTGTCAGTAGGAAAGGAGAACAAGGGAACAGTGCTAGAGAGGATGAGCCAGGACCATATATAGTACCAATGGTCACACCTCCATGACCTGCCTAGACACTTGGAGTGATATATTCCACAGTCATGTCTGGCTTCTGAGCAAATTAAATTAAAAATCCACCTTCACTGTCACATCTTAGATTAGCAGTAGATGCTATTATGCTCTCTGTCAACATTGGGCAGGGTTAGGGAGTCTAATTTCTTGTCAGCCCTGTGGTTATAGGAGAGACAACCAACACTCCACTGTGCACCATGTTGATAAGCTGTGATGTGCAGTAGGGTAGGTGTACTGGAAGCATTTTCATTCAGATATTTCCAATTTACAATGGATTTATCAGGACATAACTTCATGGTGGACTGAGGAACATCTGTATGTTTAGATTTTCTTGATGTTGCTTTGTCATTCTGAAAGCAATGCTCTTAGATCTTGGGAAACCAGGGCAAGGCCTCAGATGGCCACAGAGACATGTGATGCTCTTGGCCTCCCCTGTCATTTGGCAGCACAAGGCCATACTACTGTTCTATTGGATGCTGTTTTCTGTGTTGCATGTGATCAGTTCCTCCACATCTTTGCATAATGTTTTATTTCCTTTTCAGAGCAGCTTCATGTTGATTACATGTGTGGTACCTTTAGGAACAACTATGGCTGTTCCCCCAGTAGCTCTTCTATCCTTCCATCACTCTAGACTTTCAGCTGTTTATCAACTCCATGTTTACAGTGCTAGGATTGGCCCTGTGGGTCCTTCTATAGATGGGACTGTTCTAGAAGCCCAGGTATTATGGCTTGTGTCTAGATGTCCCCCAAAACCTCATAGCCATAGGTGGAACGTTTTTAGAGGTGGCTGAATCTAGAGTATATGACACTGGGATTGGTGCAATGTTGGGATCAAGAAGACTAAGAGTAAGGGTCTGAGTGCTACCTGTCCTAAGTAGTCTGGATAAGATATAAGTGATGGAAAGAGCTGTTATTGTCTCTTGCCACTTTGCTATCTTCTGCCTTCCATGAACTGTTCTCTGCTGTGGCTCCCTTGGAGCTGGCTGTTTACAGACTGAAACCTCTGTAAACTCTGAGCTAAAGAAATCTTTTCTCCTTTAGCTCTGAGTATTAGTTATTATGTCTCAGCAATGGAAAAAGTAACTTAGACACCAGGACAATTAAAGATTACAAAATCGATGCTACTGATATTGGGTAGAAGAAGCTCATGTCTTCTATATTGTAAATATGAGATGCCATGCCTCACATAGAGACAACAGCATTGGCCTTTTGTAGGGAGTAGCCTGGCAAAGGGAGCCCAGCACTGCAGCAGGATCCTGAAAGTATAGGAAGACAGATCCAACACTATTGAAGCTGCATATTGTGGCTATGTATAAAGTAGTGAACATAGGTATCCCCAGGGGATAGAGAGGTAAACGGATGAATGGCAAAGGCTGGGCTCGGGAACCTTTGTTACTATTAACCAAGCAGTGACACAGTGTTCTGTCTGTGAGATTCTTGTGTGTTGAAGTAGATACTTCCCTGGGTCCTATTCTGCCCACTTAACAAAGCCTTGTTCAGAGGAATTGTCTAAATGACTGTCCCCATGACAACGGGCCGATTTGCAGAATGCCAGAATTAGGAGGCAAACAACCATGCCAAGAATCAGACCTGAAATCTGCTCCTGATGGCACTGAAATGAGAACACTCCAGGCCAGAGAACAATGGGGAGGTACGGTGCAGTTTTCAGAGCAGCTCTGTTTCTCGTCCAGCCCCTTTCAGAGAAAGCCTGTGACCATATTTCTTTACACTCCACAGGGCTGATTGCATTTTGCAACGCGCCTCAAGAGATGGCTTATACATACGTCTCTCCCCAGATAGCTTCTCTTTGCTGAAAATACCAAAAAGTTGGTGCTGCAATGTCTCAGAATTAAACACTCATAAAATTTCCACTATTTCACCATCTTCTTTTCAGCCTCCACCAAAAAGGATTATATACCGGGACTCCGCCTCGTTTCCTTTGAACCTGGTTTTGATACCTGCTCTTCTGCTTTGGAAAGTTTGGCTTGATTTGTTTCTTAAATGACTTTAGGTTGGAAAACTGATCCAGTCTGTGGAAGTCTGCCTCAAATCTTCTTCTCTCTGAAATATTATTCATTTTGTTGCCTTGGAGACAAGATGAAATTCACAGATCTCTCATAGCAACATTTTTCTCTTCTCTCTAAGGGTAAAACTGTATGCAATTTTAAAAAATTTTAAAGATTGAAAATATTGCCATGTCCTAAACCCAATATTTTATCTTTTTATCTTCTGTTTACTCATATAGACTCTAAAGTTCACATTAAATTTAAAATCACACTGAACTTCTCCTTATTCCAGAAATCTTTTCTGAACCAATCCTTTACCAGGTTGTGATCTGCAAAATGCCTTCAAAATAAGCGTGCATTTCTTGAGCTTACACACAGATAGTACACCAGCTGCTGATTGCCCAGGTGAACAAGATGCCATCTTTACCTTTTCAGGAATTAATAAGGTTAGAAAAGAGGCTGACAGAGCCAGCATTCAGGACACACAGATAAATACTGTGGTAAAAGTACATGGCAGGTTCTGGATGGGAGAAGATAGGAAGAAAAGAGAAAGAATAGAAAGTGATAGAAATCAACCCAGTGTTCCAAAAGACAGAACTGAATGCTGGCAGAAAGGACAAGTGCAAGAATAGGAGATCTTAGCCAAAAGGATGAAAATGCCAGGATATGAACTAGACTTGGTAACAAAGAAATGCACCATTAGTTCAGTGCATTTATTAAATCATGGATCTTAAGTAGGAGAAGTATTAGGAGGAATAAATATAATCAGACCATGCACCAATTCAGTCAAGGAATATATAAACTTATGTAATCTAGTGATGTCATAAACGTTCATGTAACTGTATTCTATGGTGTTTATACAACTATGAAATCACCTAACAATGCAACTGATAGAATGTATTTCCCTTGTTAGAAGACTCATAGTTGTACACAGCATGGAATGTTGGAACCCACTGCCCATAATGGTAAGAAACTTAACCCATGGTTAGTCTTCTTCCCCCAAGAATGCTAACAGGAATGTTATAATGTCAAACAGAAGGAGCAGTTCATAACCACAAGCCAGGAACAAAAGCCAAACTGCCCTCGTTAGCCTTGTTAGCTGGCCACTGGAAAGCAACCATGAGGCTTAGTTTTGTGAGGATGCTTGAATTTGACCAGTTATAGTAAGGGCAATACAAGTGGAAGGATCCTCACTGGAGAGGCATCCATGGCTTCTGGCCCAACAGATGGCCACACTCTAGGGACGCTGGCTCTGAGCTCATTGTCTAGGGCAGTAGGACAGAGATGGTACAGTAAGACAGGTGTGCCAAACAGCTCATGTACTCTCGGGCTTTGGGGAGAGATTTCCCAACTCAGGAGCGTTCACTCAAGTTTTAGTCTTTCAAACGTCCACATAACTCAGAACCCAATATAAGGGGAAAGACAGCTCTGCCAAGTCACATGAAAGAGAGCAGCATTCAAGCCAAAGCCCGAGAAGAGAGGAGAGGCTTCAGGATGGGGCCTCCTCTGGTTCACACTTGCTGAGGGGTGCTCTGAACAACTGTCCACTGTGCTTTCCCAGGAGCCACTTGTGGCCCCTACTCCACAGCTCATCTGTCATTAAAATGGAGGGGCTGGGGATTTAGCTCAAGTGGTACTGTGCCTACTTTGGAAGCACAAGGGCCTGAGTTTGATCCCCGGTACTCCAAAAAAAAAAAAAAGCAGATGGTGGTGCTGAGACTTACAGAACCAAGTAGGGATATGCTAATTGCTGAAAAGACATCATAGCCTTGCTGTGAATGTCAACTCCATTCTAAAGTCTAAAGGCAGAAGACTTTGTAAAACAGACTGGGAAGAGAAAGGATTTTTTCAGGGTTCCCAAAAGCCAACATTTTCTTCTCCTTCTCCTTCTCCTTCTTCTTCTTCCTCTTCTTTTTCTTCTTCTCCTTCTTTATGTATAATTACCAAAGCTTTCTTGGCAAGGCATACAAGGTTGAGTGTGATGTAAAGGTGTTTCCTGTCCTACAAGAAGAACACAGGCAGAGATGGGACTTTCATTTCCCTTTCCCCAAATCCTCCTCTCCTCTTCTCTAGACTATGAATTCAGAACAAGGTGTTTCTGGATAAGAGCCATCACCAAGCAATTCAGCATGATAATGGACTTCAACTGGCCAATGGAGGAGTCCTAGAAAATGTTCCTAAGAGTGACCTCACAGTGCCCTACACAACCATGCATGGTGTGAGAAGGAGCCTCTGGGTATCTCCAGCCTCCATGATGAAAGCAGAATGGGAGAGGGAGGGTCACTGAGGAAGTCTACTGTAGACAATAAATAAGACATAAGAGAATAATAGCTGGATGGATGGATAGAGAGATAGATGGATATACAGGCAAATGGATGGCTTTTCAGAAGAGTAGCAGAAATCAAAGGCTAAGCTGGATCATCAAGGAAAATTAGTAGCCAGATACTAAAGATAAAAGGATAGTGAGAGGCCATTCAGAAGACTTAAATTCAATGATCTGCTCTTGCTGAGATCTATTTTTACTGAGACAAACAGCACTGTGTAAATCCCCTGAAGAAGGACAGGTGGTCTGAAGACTTCTAACCTAAGAAGCTTGTAGTCACTGGGATGTCATTAGCTCTTTGTGACAACAAAATTTAGGCCCACATGGAGCATAAATACATCTATTTTATATGAGCCCTCATGAAGTAACTATGAGTACAATAAATGTCCATCTTCAAATCCAGAAAGTACTTCTACACAGAAAGTACCCATATGTACAATAAAGTCCTTATTTTCAAAAATGTCATTGTGGCTGTGTCCTTTACA
This sequence comes from Thryonomys swinderianus, assembly GCA_004025085.1. NCBI lineage: Eukaryota > Metazoa > Chordata > Mammalia > Rodentia > Thryonomyidae > Thryonomys > Thryonomys swinderianus. Next base: position 8,309 of record PVIC010011100.1, read on the forward strand.
CTCTTATCTGTGGAGATCTTTGGGATATTTGACTATAAACAAACACTAAACTCTATTTACATCCATATAGGAATTGTTCCAGGATGTGATACTGCTCTCCAAATCCCTAGTCAAATTTCAATAAAACAGAAATGGCCAGGTGAAACCGTCCTCTCATATTTTACCACATCTACTCTGCCAGAATTCAGTGCTCTCACGAGAAGGCAAAGATAATGTTTTCATGATTCCATCCTGCCCCTCCCTCTATTTCCAAAGACAAGCCCTAGACCAGATTTGGTTTTGTTATTTGGGGTAAATCCACTTCAATATTGCCTCTATTACTCAAGTTATTTATTGAAGTAAAATCCAGATTAATAAAATGTTCTAGGAAGAGACTTGCATTCAGCAGAAATGAAACTACCAAGGTTTATCTAGAAATTGTCCCTTTGTCTTAGTAGTTGTACAAATGTATCCTTAAAATTTTTTTACCTCAGGCCAAAGGGTTAGCTCAGTGGTTCCAGTGCCTGCCTCGCAAGTGCAAGGTCCTGAGTTTAATCCCCGGAAACCACATACAACGCTGGGCGTAGAGACTCACACCCACCATCAATACCACATACTACAGTGCCGGGCGTGGTGGCTCATGCCTGTAATCCCAGCATTCGGGAGGCAGAGACAAGAGGATTGCTGAATTCCAGGCTTGCCTGGGCTACACAGTGAGCTCAGGGCCAGCCTGAACTACAAAGGGAGACCCTGTCTCAAAAAAAAATTTTTTTAGCCGGGCGTGGTGGCTCATGCCTGTAATCCCAGCACTCGGGAGGCAGAGGCAGAGGCAGGAGGATTGCTGAGTTCAAGGCTTGCCTGGACTACATAGTGAGCTCAGAGCCAGCCTGAACTACAAAGCGAGACCCTGTCTCAAAAAAAAAAAAAAAAAAGCTACAAAGCGAGACCCTGTCTCAAAAAGGAAAAAAAAAATTTTTTTTACCTCTTAAAAACCACAAAAGAAAATGCAAAATGTCACCCCATACCTGGCCCATGGGTTATGAGACAAGAACATGGCTGCTAAGAGCATGAATTTTGAAGCCAGGCTCCTGGCTCATTCCAGACTCCTCCTTTTAGTAGCTATGTAATTTAGGGAAACTCTGTACCTCTGTACACAGGCAGAAGCCTGATAAAGTCCCAGCGTCCTGGGATTGCTATGGGGATTAGATGAACTGAAGTGTGTAACACGCTTCCCATAGCACCTGCCTGATGATCTGTCACTGTCACACTCACCAAGAGGAAGTGGGGAGACAAGATGAAGTCCCCAGCCCTGGTATAGCACAGGCCTCTCCACACTCCACTCCCTCTTCTGAAACTTGGTGCTCAGCTTTCCTGTGGTTCCACATCAGCTCTTCAAGCCCTGAAAACATAGGTGCTATTAACTGAGCTGAGTAACATCTGACCTATAGAGTCCTGTAAAAATTGTATTTCTAAAGTAAATACTGTCAACAAAGTGAGGCTAAATTTGCAAACTCATAGTCAGTTGTCCAAGAAATGTCACATCTATTTATTTTCATGAAACCATTTCTGAGCTGTGGTGCTGGAATCCAATCTCAGTATCTCCTGGGGCCTCCTGGCCTGCCAGGGTCATACACAGAGCCAACAGGGTCTCTTGTAATGCTGGTGCCCAGTGTTCCTCAGACTGCTGGAGTGGAAGAGTCCAGTTGTTGCTGAGGCCAGAAGCCCCATTCCCTGGACTTTAGCATACCTGGTAACTGGATATGACCATCTTTACCCATATTTTGCTGCTAACCTGGGGGTAGGGAGGGAAATGATGAAGGTGCCATGATTAAGTCCTCAACCTTTACCAGCCCCCCAGGCTTCCATTTAACCCCCTACCTCTTTTTGTTCTCCTTGGAGTTCACAATCCAAAATTTACCTTCTTAGAAAGAAATAAGCAGGACAAAAGAAATAAAAGTCAACAATGTCTTTCCAACTGCATTCTTCTATCATAACACTGAGAAAAACATAGTATCATAATACATCATCCTGACACCCCAGCCCTGTGTGTTGGCTTGTTAATCTTTCTTGACAAAACTTAATGCAGCAGGGCCAGAGGGTTAGCTCAGTGGTTCCGGCGCCTGCCTCGCGAGCGCAAGGTCCTGAGTTCGATCCCCAGAAACCACATATAATGCTGGGCGTGGAGACTCACGCCCACCAGCAATCAATACAGCATACCACAATGCCGGACGTGGTGGCTCACACCTGTCATCCCAGCACTTGGGAGGCAGAGACAGGAGGATTGCTGAGTTCGCGGCGGCTTGCCTGGGCTCCATAGTGAGCTCAGGGCCAGCCTGAACTACAAAGCGAGACCCTGTCTCAAAAAAAAAAAAAAAACAACGCAGCAACATAACGCTAGCAAAGTGAGTGACCTGGTTGTCTCGACTATGCTTCATACTGTTTTATTTTCAGTGTACAGGTTAGATGTCTACTCTGTATATTATCTGACTGTATAATATTAAGTTTAAACTGTATAGTATCTGACTGACAGAGAGAGATGATGATTAGCTAAAGGATGGCCAATAAGCCAAGCCCTTGGGAGGCGTGGGGAGGAGGATTTGAAGTTCCAACCCATCAAACCAGGGTAACTGAGCAACTTAGTGAGATGCTGTCTAAAAACTTAAAAAAAAAAAAATGGAAGGGCTGGGGATGTAGTCCAGTGTGAAGGATTTAGGTTCAATCTCCAAAGTAGGAAAACAAAAAGTGATACACGTCATTAATACCCACTCTGGGCCTGATAAGCCAGATATATGTATCTGTTTAGCTTTTAGATACATGGATGTGTCACCCAACAGGTGTGAATTCAGCAGAGATGGGCTCCCTGCTTCCCCCTCATCCTCATAGCAGAATCAGACAACAGTCAGGTCCCAGGGTCCAGAAACAAAACAGGGCAACTGCTGCTGCCACTCAGAACTGGAGGCTCTTGCTTCCTATCCTGTCCTCCACATAGGTACCTGTAAGTGCACATCCCTAGGGTGGGTGGAAAGGAGGAGAAGGCAGGAAAGGCAGGCAGAAGATAGACCCTGGGCAAACCTACATGCTCCTTGTCTTCTAGAACCATGGCTTTCATTCAAAAATCTCAATCATCTTCAAACCCTATTCATGTGTATATCAGTTAATTCTCACCAAGACACTGAACATGGGGCTTTCGGTCTCCTTTGATGTGAGATATCCACGACAAGGCCAAGTAACTTACTGACTCAAGGTCATTCCAAAAGTATGAGGACATTAAACAGGAAGGTGTAATGCCAACCCTTCTTGGGTAGAGAAGCATATTACCACTAACAACAATGGTTCTGGCCGTAAAACTCACCACAGTTGAGAGAGCACTTCCAAATATTCTATTACATTCTTTAATCCCCTCCCAAAAATTTAGAAGAAAGCAATAGTATCACTTTATGAGTAATTAAAGGTCAAACTTGATTACCTAATGTGACAGAAATATCTAATAAATAAAAGAAGACTCTTTGACTTCTAAATCCTTTGCCCATCTCCCTATCTCCTACCTATTATTTTTGTTGTTGTTGTTGTTGTTTTGGTTTTTGGCTTTTAGGGTTTTTTTGAGGTTTATGTTGTACCCCATTGTCATTTGGATGCTGGAAAAAAATTACATCTCTTATGAAGAAGGATGACAATTTAATATCCAATAAGTACCTTCCATGTGTCAGGCACTGTGTTCACGTTGAAAACACAGAATGCAATGAGACACAGTCTCTAACAGGAATAAACACCAGCAAGGGGAGGGCTGAGTCAGGGACAAGTCATGTGCTACAAGCAGCTAGTGCCAAAGGCTCTACAAGCATGCACAAGACAAGGGCTCTGGGCTCTGGAAATTTGGAGTAGGGAAGATTGAATTTTTTCCTGTCCAGGAAGAGGGAAGTGGTAGGGGACCCATTAAGTCTTCCGTAAGTGACACTGAAGTGTCTCACAATTGTACCCGTGTGGAAACCAACTTACACACTTTGTAAAAGCTTAAAGCACAAAAATAGTATCACTTCCAGCAGTTTATTGAGCATAATAAAAAAAGTAGAAAAGGAAAAAAGGGTGATCAACAATACTGCTGATTTTCTTCTATTTTTGACATTATAATTGAAATTACCTTGAGTCATGCTCAAGATCTTTCACATCTCCTGGACCCATAATAGGTAAAAATCCTCAGCAACCAAGTTGTTTATCTAAATTCATTCCAGAATTTGTGCCACACTGCCATTATATCCTGTGCAAAGGGATGAAAAGGTCAAATTTAGTAGCAGATGATAAATGTCATGACTGTCCATGTGTTTCCGAGAAGCTTATGAAATCCTCTCTCCTGTTTACTCAAAATCTAAATCTCCCAGCCTGAAGCCATCCTTCTCAGGAGGCTGAGGTGCACACTGAGCAGCTCCCTGTGGCTCTGAAATGAAGAAACCACACATTCCTGCCCTTGGGCCACCTTTGAGGATTCAGGGATGCTTAGTGCTATCTGAATGGCTTCAGTCATCTTTTCCCTGAACACAGTTTCCCAACAACCCAGTAACATAAGAAGATCAAACCACATAGATGTTAAATGTTAACATGACACCTGGTTCTGGGAATTCTTAAACAAGTAAACTTCCACAGAAGGACCAAAGGCAGGCAGGTAGACAGTATGAGATTAGACTACCAGTGGGTTCCTCCCTAAGGCCTTGCTTAGTGGAACAGCATATGCCTACTGACAGTTACCTAAGGAACATGACTAGATCAGGAATCAGAAAGCTGTCTCTGGTTGTTACTTCATAAACATGTCCAGAGATATTTTAAACAGTAGGGTCAATAATCTTCCTGTCTACCCATAAGTAGTAGTGCCCCCACCACCAGCCAGGGACTCAACATTACTTCACATTTTGAATGTTTTTAAGATGTGGCTCACAGATATTCTTTTGTAACACTGGCTCCCCACCCCCTAAATGGATCACCTCCTTGTTCTCATCGTTTTACTAGCCTCTAGAGAGCTACACCCACACAGACCAGTAATCTAATTTCCATCTGGTCAACCTCCAGGAGCTATTTTGGGTTTGGCCTGCATTTAGTCCATTTTTTTCCTGCCAGTGCAGACTCAGCCCTCTACTCTCATGAGACTCTTTCCTCTAAGGAAATCTTTGAAAAATACACACTTCCTATGCAGCAGGAATCAGTGCACATCTCACTTTGGAGTGCTGTCAGGAGGTGCCAAGCACCACCCTGCATGTTGGCCAAGCAGAAAAGGCAGGAGCCTCCTCATCCTCAGATCTTACACCTGGGATCCCTTTCTGGCCCCTAGCTGTGTGCTCAAACCCACAATTGCCTGGAGGCACCATCCAAATGTCTGATCCTTTGCTCCCAAATTCTTTGGGCCTAGAATACACCTGCACTTCTGGTTAACTTCTGCTGGTCTTGTCTTTACTCCAAGAATGGCCTTGGTCAGTGGTAGCAAACCTGTGTCACATGTGCCACAGCAGGCCGTTAGTATCACTGAGAGCTCTAAAAGTTTCAACATCACTGGCCTCCATGCTCTTCCTGGGTTCTCTTTTGGGTCCATCAATATACCTATCCCACTCAATAGAACTGACCTCATCTCTTGTCTGTCCCCTGCTGGCTTTGATTAGATTGATATATCCCTGGAAGGTGATAGATCCTACCATGGTATCCTGAGGGCCAGACTAATGGCAGAAGTGCTACATGCTTTTTCTGAATTGAATTTAATTGTGCTAGCAAAGGAAAGTTCTAGAAGGTCAAAATACAAGAAAAAGAAGAGTATTCAAAGAAAAAATAAAGAAGCATGGGTTGGTGGAAAGCAAGAGAACACTCCCAAATTCAAGCTCAGCTATCATGTTTGACTTGTATGTGAACTCACAGGGACCTGATGATGAGTCATTCAGAAACAATGGCACTATCTGTAACCTACAGAAAGGGTTTCCAAGTCCAGTGGCTTCCAGAGCCAAGCAACTAACGTCAGTTTGAGGAAGTAAGCCAGATATTAAACAGCAAGGAGTGATGGAGCCATGGAAACCCTGTGTGACTTCTTTAGACAAAACATGCAGATTCAAAACATTCAGATTCAAAGCCAATAGTGCTCTGCCTTGCAAAAAGGACCCCTAGCAAAAGACAGGTCCTGTTCTTCATTTTTCCATATTGTATGTGTTTAAACTAAGTGCACTTGAAGGTATTATTTGTAGTATTGTCCTAAGTATATAAGACTACCATTTAACATGTTGTTTCTCCTAAAGAATGTATTGCAATTTCTAAGTCTACATGCAAAAGCCCTAGTATCCAATCTTTGGTGGAATTTGAGTCCAGTGGGTGCAATATCTGAAGTAAGGGAGAGAAAGAGAAAATTCCTAGCATGATGGCTTATTATCTTTCCATCTCCCTATGTTTCACTTAGTCTTACAGTTCCCTCAACTCAACACTCCAGCCATACCCAGATAATTGTGGATTGTGCATTGGCCCATTTCTGTGACCTCTGTTTGTGAGTGATGCTGGTTTACTCAGCTTCACCTTCACCTTCCTTCTATCTTGTTATCCTTGGAGTCATTGTTTTCCTTAGCTTTCTCAGCCAAGTTCCATCAGGCCTGGTAGAGTCTCCAAAGGCTAACAGGCCACCAGTTCTTTCTTCAGTCTGTGCTTATCCACACTTCATTGCAATTATCATTTGTAACTAGCACCTTCACCAGCCTGGCAGGAGCAGTATAGGATCCAATTCATAACAATTGTATTCCCACCACCTGCCCAGTGTCACACACTTAATGGTTGGCATTGAATGAATGAATGAATGGCAGAACACATGAATTAATAGGTAAGACAACTTTTCCAGCTAAATTCCTGGGCAAGTATTCTCAGGTGGATCACTTCACAATAGTCTCCTTAAGGTATGGATGAATCTTGAACCAGAAATGCCCAATGCATGCATCTTCACAACACCTTTCAGAATGTAGATGTTACCATATTTCTGTTATAAAATGCATAAATTGATGAAATATTGAATAAAGTTTTCAGCACCACACAGCTAATAAATACCTGATGCCCAAACTAACACAGGTCCTGGGATAATGTCCTCTGTGCTTTTCTACCACACCAAACACTGATGCCTGATGGAAAGTGTGCTCCTGACATGGCAGCCACACCACCAACACTCCTGTTTTGGGATCTAAGCTCATATGGCTTGGCCAGCTCTCAGGAGAAGTGGGGGCCTACAGCAGATTCCATGGTCACAGCTGTTAGGGTTAGGGATTTGCCTTTAACCTCAGGTAGAAGTTCCCACTCACCAGGCTAGTATCTCTGAGCACCAAGCATCCTCTCCACCTGCCACCCCAGACCTGCTGCTGCCATTACCCATTCTCACCAGCACACTCTAAATATCATTAAAAGATAATCTCAAGCCTCATGTTAAAAATCTTTATAAATACATTTTGATTAATATAGGTGAATGATGCAGGAAGAAAGAAGAGAAGGAAGAAATTGGAAAGAAAGAGAAGAAAAGCAGATTTATACATGACAAGGTCTTAAAATATACTGTTTGGTAGAGGTGTAATAATGACGCACATCGTTAAAGAAGAGAACAAGATGGAAGGAGTGCTTTGGCATCTGTGTGCCTCATAAAATTATTGATTAAACCTATCCTTAAACTCATGCAGTATTGACAAGTAGTTTAACTACAGTAGTGTGATTCAACTGCTGCCTATCCAGTTCTATTTTAACACGGAACTTTAAAATGATTCAAGCTAACTGTTTCATCTTCCAAGAAGATCCAAAATCAAATCTTCATGCAGAAAAAGAGAGACAGTCACTAGACTGCAACCCTAAATGGCTGACAGCCTTTATGAGATTCTGTCCCTGGTCCATAAACACTGAGAAAGCTATGTGGAAAAGACCCAGGCTGCTCACACTACTGATGCAGTCTTTGAGCCTGTGCCAACCAGGCTTATAGAGACAGAAAACAGACCTTTCAAGATCTCAGGTCCTCTGCACAGTAACTCAGCAAAATGAATAAGTGCTGCTCTATTGACTTTCCGAGTGCAAATTTAACCACACTTAGGAAAACAGTACAAGGCACAGCTATGTCACTTACCAGTTCATCAAGTCTGTTCTAGAGGTGAAGCACTTTTATGTCTACCCACCATCAGGCAGCAGGCTCATAAAGAAACCATAACAGACATGGTGAAGTCAATGATGTTCAAATGGAGCTAAAGCCATCACAGCAGTGGTAAAGGAAGACACTGTCTCCACTGACTCATACAAAGATCTGAACAGGAACCCATGGTGTGCTAGGTGAATTATTCATTTGTTACTCAAAACAAAATGAAGGTTTTTGAAAAGAGCATACCTGGAAAACAAACCATGGTCCCAGAAAGAAGATGTCTTTAAAAGAAGCCTTGGCCGGAGGGTTAGCTCAGTGGTTCCGGCGCCTGCCTCGTAAGCGCAATGCCCTGAGTTCGATCCCCGGAAACCACATATAATGCTGGGTGTGGAGACACGCCCACCAACAATCAACACTGCATACCACAACGCCGGACGTGGTGGCTCACGCCTGTCATCCCCTGTCATCCCAGCACTCAGGAGGCAGGGACAGGAGGATTGCTGAGTTCGCGGCGGCCTGCCTGGGCACCATAGTGAGCTCAGGGCCAGCCTGAACTACAAAGCGAGACCCTGTCTCAAAAGCAAAAAAAAAAAAAAAAAAAATGAAGCCTCATGCCTTATTTCAGTTTTGCCTTTTCAGTATCCTCAACTACTCTAATATGGTTTTCTTTTTTCTTTTCCTCTCTGTGAGGTCAATACCCTTCAGAATTTAGAGAACATAGAATTATTGCCCATTCTGCAGGTGCTAAGAAATTGTACTATGGTAAGTGGAAGAAGCCCATCACAAGAGTCCATATGATATGATTGAAACTTTATTGTTCTATTGAGTAATCCTCTCCAGTTTTCTTTTTTTACTCTTATTATTCAAGTTTGGAAATTTCAGCTGAGTTACCATCCAACTCAATGATTCTTTTCTGAGAAATGTCCAGTCTATCAATGAGCCCATTGAAAGTGTTCTTCATTTTTGCATTTTTTTAACTTCTTGCACTTGTTTCTTTCATACATTGTCCACCTGTTCTTGCATACTCTATATTTATCCACTATGACCCTTCATCTATTATCATAATTGTTTTAAATTCCCAATCTGATAGCTCCAACGTTCCTGCCACATCAGTGTTGAGTGCTGAAGCTTGTTCTGAAGCTTCAAACTACTGTTTTGATCTTTAGTATGCCTCTTAATACCTTCCTTTACAACTTTTCTCAGTAGCTAAGCAAGAAGTACTAGGCCAAAAGAAGTGCTGTCAGGAGGCCTTGAGTGGTGTTGTGGTGAGGTGCAGTGTGCTCTCTGATCATATGACAGTCACTGCTGTCTCTGCGCTGGGAGCAGCCACATATGCTCCACCTTCCCATTACTTCAGTGATACAGGATTCATGACACTGCAGAAGCTCAGTATTTCATGCCTTCAGTTCAGGTAGGTTCTTATGATACAACAATAATTGAAGGTTCAATAACGCAATTTCTCCTCTGGGCAATTTCTACTCCTGGTTAAAAAGAATAGAAGGCTCTGCTACTTCAAAATGGTTCCATTGATCCTTATGCTAAAAGCAGCTTTTCCTTCCGAGTTCACTAGTTGAGCCCATACACTAGCTCCCTATGACAGAGTCCTTCTCGAATCTTCTCTCTCACAATTGTGCACACTGGGTCAGAGATTTAGCTCAGTGGTTCTGGAGCCTGCCTAGCAAGTGCAAGGTCCCTGGTTCGATCCTCAGTAACCACATACAACAATATTGGGTATGGTGATTCACATCCACCAGCAATCAGTACCACATATCACAGTGCCAGGCATAGTGGCTCATGCCTATCTCCTCAGCATTTGGGAAGCAAAGGAGGTGGATTGCTGAGTTTGAGGCTTTCCTGGGCTACATAGTGAGCTCAGGGCCAGCCTGAACTACAAAGTGAGACCCTGTCTAAAAAAAAAAAAATTGTGCACACTGAGCCACCAGTAATTCTTGGAGGCTTCTTATATGAGTTTCTCTACTCTGACTAGAGTTTCAGTTTCAGTTCAATAATTGTAACTTTCTATATATGCTTATCTTTCCAATTTAGGGATAGTGGTTTGCCCTATGATCCCATTTCTCTGATGGATCTAAAAAGAATTGGGTTTTTTGTTTATTTGTTTTTACTGCATTCAGCTTTTTATTTGCTGGCAAAGTAAACACTTCCAGCTGTATAGATGACTGATACTCACCCAGAAGTATGGTTTCACCTCTGTGAGATTTCCAGACAGGTAAATCCAGAAAGACAGAAAATAAATTAGTGGAAGCTTCAGATCAGGAGAATATGGGTTTGAGGAATGTGTCCATAAGGGTGTAGGGTTTCTTTATGTGGTGGTGAAACTATGTTCAAAGTATCATGATGATGGTTGAACAACTCTGGTAGTATACCAAAAAACACTGAATTATACACGTTAAAGGATAAATTGTGTACTATGTTATTTATAAAGCTAGAGAAAAAAGGAAGAAAGGAAAGAAGGGAGAAAGGGAAGGAAGAAGGACAAAGAGATAAAGAAAAAGGGTGAAAGGGATGAGAGAGAGAAAGAGGAAAAGTGTTGCTCCTCTTCACCCACAGAGGGCTTACAATAGAGTATGACATTTCTATGTTACAGTAGAGCATTTATTGCAATGCTTTGCAGCCTATTTAGATGTATGTCTTTCCAAGACATGTTCTTCAAGCTTGTAAAAAACAAATGCTATATTTTGTTCTGCTTAGACTAAAAAATCTTGGAGCAGTAGCTGTCATACAGATAGTATCCAGTAAATATTAGCCATTTTAAGAGCAGGGAGACATTAAGCCTTCCTGATCAAGGTCATGGAAAGCTAATCAGAAATAGCTCCTGCATCTCATTTCCAGTAGAACCATCAGTGCTTTCACAAAGTATCTGACTGCCCAACTTTATATCTGAAATGGGAATCCAATTTCAATAGGCCTCTTGCTAAGGAAGTGTCCTGCCCAGAGAGCTCCAAAGGCCCCTACCATACTCACTTGAGGTCCCCAGTATAACAGGGAACATAGTGTGATAGGCAAAAAGAGGAGAGTCGGGAAACTCAACAGATATGCAGAGGAAATCTTGGGTCATACACAAAAATCAGAAAACATGTGAAGAATGCATTCTAGGATTGCCAAATTCAATAGAAACTGCTTAGCCAGACTTGCACGTAGTAAAATCTGAGCATCAACTCAGGTGTGATCTAGGGAGCATCCTGAACAAAGCAACCCTGGAAGTGACCAGAAAAGGGAAAGAAAGAAGTTATGTCTCAGCCCACCCTAAAAGAAGGGCTTAGAAACTGGGGTGCTAGTTTCTTTATCAACAAGACAGGAAGAATCCTTATATTTACAGATTTTTATGAATTAGTGCTGAAGACAATGGGTAAAATTCCTGAATGTCTCCAGTTATTCTCAGTAAGAAATTGTACTGGTCTCATATAGTCCCAATGAAACATGTCCTGATCATAGAGGATAGCTAGACAGCAGATACTAGATAGATAGATGATGAGAGAGAGAGAGAGACTATGGACCCTTCTTGTAGCTGCAGCTGTTAGGGTTTCTTATCCTGAGAGTGATAGTATGTTCTGAAGAGAAGACATCTTGGACTCGCAGTGTTCACAAATTATCCTTTTTTTTTTTTTTTTTTCTGAGACAGGGTCTCGCTCTGTAGTTCAGGCTGGTCCTGAGCCCACTATGTAGCCCAGGCAAACCTTGAACTCAGCAATCCTCCTGTCTCTGCCTCCTGAGTGCTGGGATTACAGGCGTGAGCCACCACACCTGGCCACAAATTATCTTTTATTATATCACAACTTGAAACATAACAACACTAACATAAGTATAAAATCTTTACAATTATTCCTCTGATACAACTAGAAAATCAGCACAAACTTACCAATTAAATGGAAACAAAACTTCAAAAGTCAATAAAATTCATATCAACCATGTGAAATGCATATCTTCAGTGATATTATTTTGTGGAAATGGATTGCAATGCACGTATAGTGCTGGCAATATTACCGCACCGAAGTTCTTGAATGTGGCTTGCCCAGACTACTACCCTGTGTGGTGGAGTAACAAGTCTCCCACCTTTTCCTCAGTTTCATTTGCTGCTGTACCTCCACTCGTGCTCCACTTCAGAGTGTCATTTGCCCTTAGCTAGGGGAAATATGAATTTTAAAATGTGCTGAAATTATCCCACTGTACTGGTGATAAATTGATCATGTAGTCATTATTAAATTAAATGTATAGTTGTAAGCTATATTTACATAATAAGGTGTGAGATACTATAAAATTACACAGTTTGCCTAAAAAGCCTCTGAATTTCAACTTGAGAAATATTCTGTTAGATCAGCCACCCACCCTGGCAACTTTCTCCATTTGCCCAAGAACTCAAGTAAGTTTCTGTAACCAACGAGTCTTAGTGTCCACAAACCATGAGGAAGCATAGCTTCTGTTCTGTATCGGTATTTACAACCCAGAGATAGATCCTTTCACAGTGTGTTTTCCTCCATAAATTGAAAAGTGAGGGAGAAATTCCCAGGAAGGCAAAGGTCAGAAAACAACCAGCTCCCGCCTCAGCAAACCCGCCCCGGGGCAGCTGCTCTGTCTAGCTTGAAGTCACCTCCCCTGACCCTGCTGTGGTCTGCCACACATGACTGTGTTCCCAGGAAGTCTAATATACCAGTTAATAAAGTTCTGTTAATCAGTGAATTGATAGCAGGGTTTTGTGATTGCAGTTGTTTCTGTTTTTTTCATTTTTAATTGTGCTGAAGTATGCATAACCTAACATTGGCCATCTTAATCATTTTGAAGTGTACAGTTCAGTGAGGTTAAGTATGTTCACATTGTTGTGCAATTAGTCTCCAGAACATTTTCATCTTGTAAAATCTGAACTCTATACCTATTAAACTCTAAATGTCCCCCTCACCCTCCAGCCTTTGTTAATTACTCCCTTACTGTCTGTGTTTATGAGTTTGATTATTCCAAATGTCCTGTAAAACTACTCATATTTTTCCTCTTATAACTGCTTTGTTTTACTTAAAATAATATCTTCACACTTTATCCACATCATAATATATGCCAGAATTCTCTTCCTTTTGAAAGCTGAAAAATATATCATTGCATGTCTATGCCACATTTTGTTTATCTCATTTGTATGCTGATGAACAATTTGGGTTGCTTCCATCTTTTTTGGCTTTTATGAAACAAAACTGTGAACAGGGGTGTACTTTAGTAGCTGTTTTACTGAATTGGCTGGTTCTTCAGGGTCCACTGTCACAGTTCACTACCGTGGCACTCTCCAAAGGATGAAACAAAACATAACTCAGTGTTTAGTCCAGACCCCAAGAAGGTGGAAGGACAAGGGGGACTGTTATTAGTCCCTTCAATGCCAGATAGTCTGACAAGGACAGTCTCAAACTGAAGCCTCTGTGACTACTTACTGATAGAACCAGGAAACAAGTATAAAAGAAGGGTGTCTTACAGGAACTCAGGTATGGGGAAGGAAAAGTCAAGGTTGTCTGTTAAATGACCTTTGGACTAATCTCAGTGATAAATCAGAATATGGAGAAGACAAAGCCCAGAGCATTCATTTCTTATGGCAAAGTATTTAAACCTACTTGGACTTGTGGCCTGTTATGTTCTCTTTTAAATCTCTAGTTGTGGATTTGGGTTTGTGTCCCCAGAAGCTCCTAACCTCTGTGTATCTCATACATACCTCTGGCAATGCCCCATGTTCCACCATTTTAACATCTGATTATTGTAGATTTCCCAATCTCCGTTTCAATCTGGAAAAACTTGCCTTCAAGATTTGATACTTTTTGTCTAGTGTATAATTTCATATGCTTCTGCTTTGGGCAGGGACTCAAAGCTGCATGAAAGACAGTGGCTCCAGAACACCCTCAGTAACCTGTAAACATGGCATAAATAATGGCTGGTTCAGCTTCAACAGAGAAGAACTGAGCAGGTCTGCAGGTTCAGTCTCAGCACCAATGCAGAGTTTCATCCTGCAGGATGAAGGACCTTGTTCCAAAGCTTCTGGAAGTTCTTTTCTTACCAGCTCACATTCTAGTGATTCCACAAATGCTAAGGTATAAGCTGTATCTCTTAAAAGTGATAAAAGAAGCCCAAAGTTAGCTGACATTATAGGCAAAGGCTGTCATTCCATCCTGAAGTTTTCTGTGCAAGTGACACACTGAAATGTGTTCTTTTAATGAGGATCATCCAGAGTACTGTGGCCTAAAAGCTGCCCCACACACACGGATACATGTACACGCATGTGCACATGCACACACACACACACATATATCTGTGGGAAGGGTCTATAGCCCTCTGACCTTCTGAAGTCTACCCTCTCAAACCCTAGAAACATGCAGAAGCTTGTCTTACAGTGGATGTACTTCATATTGATCAAGAAAAGAAACCCTCCTGGTGCATATTTGTTCCTCTCAGGTGGCTTCATCACAGAAAAAAGCAACTTTCTTCCTAACCCCAGGAAAAAAGGAAGCTTCAGAGGCACCTTCCTCTCTCTTGGTCCACAGCTGTCCAGCCTCTGAGCAATCCTTGTGCAAGTGGATGAAGAACTCCTAGGAGACTGCATAGTGAAGATGATGAGTCTGTTCACACGCATTTCAGGCCCAGAGTACTGGTGGAAGTTCTGGTTCTGGGGAGTGAAGGCCAAGTATGACTTGGGAAAATGTTTTGTAAATAGTACAATGTTTTACAAATAGAAATCATCATTGCTTGATTTGAAAAAGATTAATTAAAATAATTTCCTGCTTTGAAACATTTTGTTCATGCTTTTCATGCCCCCTGGGTAGAATTTGGTCTGAAGAGTGAGCAAATGATTAATCCAAACCACGAGCTCCACTCTGCTGGCCTGTGTCAGGTCAGGATCAAAGAGCTGTTTTAAGAACAAAAGGCTTTACAGTCCAGAAACCGAGCTGGCACCTGCCTCACCTAGTGCTCCAAACAGAGGCCAGATCCACAAAAGAGCAAAAAGTGCCTCCTCTGTGTACTCAAGCAAGTTCTGCTTTCATATCTTTCCAACCTCGGGAAGTGGTGAGTGCCCACAACATCAAGGGGGCGGAGTTAGGAAAGAGGAGGACAAAGGTGACCAGTATCTTACTTAGGGTCGCAGAGTGGGCTCTTGGCCTCCCACACACTTCCCAAAATGACCAGTGGAAATCTCAGGAAATGGAAATCTCTCTTCCAGAAGGAAGCATGCTCATCTTTCCCATTTTTTTACAAGGCACTAATGATAAAAATTCTGCTAAAAATAAGTTTACTTAAGGTCTCTGACCATAGAATGTTTTATAATGTCTCCCTACCAGGCCAATAGTCTTCCAACCCTATCTCCATTTCCGGTCATCCATGAGTTGCCTCTACATCAATCAAAAAAATGAAAATGTTATTATTTTCTTTCTGTTATTCTTTCACTTCCCACCCATTTAGCCATACCTTTTCTTCCTCTCCAGATTATAAATCCCAACATTCATCTAACTATTGGAATTCTACCTGCATAAAAGTTTAATCAGGAAAGAAAATCAACAATATAAGAGTCTTCACTTTGGTCAACTGGACTGGCTACAATTGTAAATGTACTTTCAGAGAAGTTCATGGTTCCTTATCACCTTATGCCAGCTCTCTTTAATAGAAGCTACAGCACTCAGTTTCTCTAGAAACTGAATCACTTTTTTTTTTTTTTAGACAGGGTCTGGCTTTGTAGTTCAGGCTGACCCTGAGCTCACTATGTAGCCCAGGCAAGCCTTGAACTCAGCAATCCTCCCACCTCCGCCTCCTGAGTGCTGGGATTACAGGCTTGAGCCACCAAGCCCAGCATTTGTGGTATATGGTACTGATTGCCAGTGGGCATGAGCCACCATATCCAGTATTGTTATATGTAGTTACCAGGGATCGAACCAGGGACTTTGTGCTTGCTATGCAGGCACTGGAACCACTGAGCTAAATCTCCGGCCCCTGAATCACATTTTTGCATTTAGCCAAGTTTTCCATGCAAAAAAAAAAAAAAATCTTCTTATACAATACAACGTGAAGCAGAAAATATTTGGATTAATTTTTAAAAAAAAAATTCATTATAGATACCATAGGAGTCTCACAAATTTTAAAGGTGTGTTGACTTCAGTGGTGCTGCTGCTTGGTGATAAGGCCTACCCTGCCCTTCTATACCTCTGCCTGGGCTCATATAGGTTCCTGCCAGCCACTCCAGGCTCAGGTCTCTGGCTCTGAGTCTCTGACCCGTGTCACCTTCCAACTTCAAAAATGTCAGAGCTGCCCAACCACATCAACCTTACATGATCTTGGCCATGCCAAAGCCAGGTTGAGACGTCTGGATCAAAAAGGGCTTTCTGTCCCCTACTCTGAGAGGGCTTAGACTCTAGTCTTACTCAAATGCTGAACCTGAGTCCAAATGAGAGGACAACCAGGAAAATCCATCTTGAAGATTTGTACAACTTGGAAAAACAAAATCTGGAGATATGTTCTCTTTGTCAAAGGAGACTAACAAGATATTGCAGTTAAAAGCAGGGAATAAGCCTGTATTTGACCCTACCATTTTAAAAAAACATGTCCATAAATAAAACATAGATGTAAACATTGAGGCATTTGAATATAAATTACATATTAAACAATACTGTTATACAAATATAAAAATGTTATTATAAAAATTGTATTGTTGGGCCAGAGATTTAGTTCAATGATTCTGGTGCCTGCCTCACAAGCGCAAGGTCCTGAGTTTGATCCCTGGAAACCACATACAATGCTTGGCATGGTGACTTACACCCCACATACCACAGTGCCAGGGTGTGGTGGCTCACGCCTGTAATCCCAGCACTTGGGAGGCAGAGGCAGGAGGATTGCTGAGTTCGAGGCTTGCCCGGGCTACATAGTGAGCTCAGGGCCAGCCTAAACTACAGAGCGAGACCCTGTCTCAAAAAAAAAAAAATTAGATTGTAGTTACATAGAATTATGTCCCTTTTCTCTAGGACTCAAATAATGAAGTACTTAGAGATAAAAGAACATGATGCACATAACAAACTCTTAAGCAGTCCAGCAAAACAAACATTTGTGTCTATGCAGGGAGGGAAAGAAAGAGAGGAATCAAATATTACTAATGGAAACATTTGTGAATTCAAGTGAAAGGTATGTGGTGTTACTATTCTTGTAATTTCTAAATGCTTTCAAATTTTTCCAACTAAAAAGTTGAAAATACAGGCATTGTTGCAACTCTCATCATCCATATTCTCTCATTTTTTCAAGATCCTTATGTATTAAACTTCTTCAATTTCACTTCCAGAAACAAACAAGATTCATGTAAAAATATTCATGGAACAGATACATGGAGGGAAAGAGAGAGAGAAGTCAATAGCTAGTCAATGGCCTATTTATTCTGGAGACAAACATATTCTTAACTCCAGATCAGATGTAACTGAGAACCCAAAACACTTTTAAATCATTGAATTCATTATACAACATAGGTTATATAGTACATTATATAGAATGCACATATTAGAATTCATTCTAATTATTTTACAGTACACTTTTACTATATGTCCAATGTGTAACACAGGGTAGAAAAAGATGACACCAGTAGAAATGACTGAGATTCAGAAGCCCTAAAGAAACTTAGAGTCTTCCCAAGTCTTTTCTAAAGATGCCTAGCCAGTCTGACTCTAGGGCAAGACTCGTAATAGCCAATCCCATTGTTAGGGGATCTAGGCTGACACAATGTTCAACCAAGACAATATTAAACACAAGGAAAGATATAAATAAAGCAAGGTTCTGAGAGAGGAATGATAATAAACTCTGATGGTGAACTAGAAAAAATTAGGAACCAAGCAGATAAATCAAGCCTTCTGCAAGTTGCTACTAGGTAGGCTGCAACAGCCACAGCAAGGCATTGGGATCAGCTAGGGTTGAATGAGAAGAGAGGATGGAAAGATTAACTCGCAATAGATTCTAAAACACTTCTCAATAGTACCTATCAATTCAAGAATCAAATACTAGAACTTAAGAGAATCACATGCACAGATACTATTTTTGTATTTGGATCTGTTAATTGGTCTCTCTGTTATAACAGAAATCTGTCATGGCCTAAGATCAATTTTTGTTTGCCTTTAATTCTGTCAGGTTCTAGTGACTTCTTCCTTACCTACAGCCTAGAGGTATTAGTGTTTTGTTCCTGGATCAAAATACCTGACATACACACCTGAAAGCTGAAAATACTTGTTTTGGCTCACCATTTCAGAGGTGTCAGCCCTAGGTAACCTAGCTCTGGGGCAGAAATATCATGGCAAAAAGGTGCAGTGGAGGAAAGATGCTTACCTCATGGTGGCCAGGAAGCAGAGAGCAAGGGAGGAGCACGATAGGAAGGGACCAGAGACCAGATCAAACCCTTCTTGATTGACCCACACACCCAGAATTGCTTCTTGGCATCTCTCAAGCCAATCAAGTCGACAATCAAGATAAACCACCACAAGTGGTGACTGACATCATATTGTCTGACACTGAAAATGTCTTAAACTTAGGAGTGGATTCAAATGAACTTTGACTTAGATGATCTTAGTCAGATCTTACTTGCTTAATTTTTAATTCACATTCCTTAACCCCAAGGATATCACAGCTTCTCATGAAATGTAACTCTAAAGTTTGGAGCACATCCTCGTGAGAAAGAGGGATTAGTTAACAATGAAGAGCACCATGCTATCAAGTGTCTCAGTGTTGCATCTCAGTGGGGGTCTTGTTTTTCATCCTGATTCATGCAGTGCATAGCCAACTCCTTTCACACTCAATACTCTGACTTCCTTATTCTTAGGTCATTTAAGTTCATGCTAATCTGTTCAGCGGAACTGCCGATCTTATCTAAAACAAACACCATAACTGAACCAACAAACCTGATATTCAGGAGCCTAGGCCTGCTCAAAGGAGCTCATAAGCCCAACAGAAAAGAGTGAAGGAATCTATGAAATAGAAACAGATGCAAACGTATATTTCTGACACATGTAGGTAACATGATAGCCAACATCTCTAGAGGATTTGTTAAGTGCCAGGCACCTTTTAGACATTATCTCATTCAACTACACATAACCATATAATATAAACATTATTAATCCCACCTCATATATATAAAAATTACAATCTTGAAGAAGCCAAGTATTTTGGCCAAGATATTTCAGCTAGAAAGTAGAGGAGCCAGAATACAAATCTAAATCTTTCTGGTTTCAATTCAGTGCTCATTTAGCTTTACCAACCATTTCCTTCACATAAGGGAAATCAAGCAACTCAGAGAATGTTGTATTTGTCAGGATGTTGTCAGAAAATTAAAACCCCACCAGTGATTTTAATAGAGAGAAATTAATATAGGGAAATGGGTAAACAGGTATTGGGGGGCATTGAAAGGCAAATGGGAAACCCTGACAAACAAAAGCCAATTAGTATAAAATGTAACTACCACCTCTGGGCTAGGAGAAGTATGCAAGTATCTGAGGTCACCAGATTCGAAAAGCTTTGCAGCCAGCTAGAGCTGGGACTCAGACTTCTGAGGAGAAGCCACTGTCCTGCTGGGACTTGCGCCTCAGAACAGCAGTGATGGGCTGTTTCCAGGAGAATAAAGTGACTCGTTTTGTAATTCAACTGACTGAAGAGGTGGTCTGGAAATTTCACGTACCTTGCCTCCTCCAAGTGTGTGAAGAGCAAAGAAATTTCTGAAAGGGAGCAGACATTAAGAGAGAAAGGTACATATTTCCTCTTTGCAAAATAAATGTGAGCTGAGGGATCTTGCATGTATCAAGTTTACGTATGCATTTCAGATATGAAACAACAGGAAGATGCCTTTTCTCCCCATGTAAATATGTCAAACCATCTTTCTTAGAGTCTGAAATACAGTATTTGTTAGTGGATATTTCCAGCATACCAAGTACTAAATTCTTTGGATTTAAATTCCAGAGTTCTTATATTTTTGCTTCCTGGAAGAAAAGAAGATGAATATTAGAAAGCAAAATATTGAAATTTATCCAGAGTTTATTCTGTCCCACCATCTGAATATTATAATCATCCATATCTATTTGAAATTTAATTTTCAGAAAGTATTTCCTGCCTCCTCAGACATGGATATTGATGTTACAGCATTACTTCTCCCACTTTGCCCACAAAATCCTTGGAAACATTCCTTCTGCGGATGGGTATGAATTTGGCATTCATTAAAACCATTTCTCAGCATTTCTTTTATTTTTCACAGGCCTTTCCTCAACTGTGGATTCATATTATACTTTCCTTTTTTCCAGCAGTAGATGAAAGGACCAGAATGGCTATACTACCTGTACTTTTTCCTGTGAAAAGTAAAAGACAAGACTGCTCCCGCTCATCTTAATACTGTATATTGATGGAAAACTCCAAGTACCCTCAAAATAACACATTTCAACTGATTTGGGATATAAGAATAGTGCTTCCTCAGGAGTTACCCTACTCAGCGGTGTTACTCTAAAGCAGCATGGGTTCAGGGTTTGGAGAGGGAGGATTAATGTATATTCTGGAGTCACAAAAGGAGATCTTTCATAGGGTGAGGCCCCCAGACCCACAGGTTTTCAAGATTCTAAAGAGTCCTCTGCTTTGATGCTCAAAGCTGTGGTACCTCCTAAGCTCCACCAGTACACTCACCCCAGTAGATTAATTCATAACATTAGTTACGAACTCCATAGTTTGTTGAAAGGAAGGTGAGACATTTTCCTAGTTCAGTTTTCCCTTAGAACTTAATTTGATCTACCTGGGCCCTCAGGGAACGGACATGAGGAATGAGAGACAAGTTTGGAAAAAAGATAAAAAGGTGCATGGCACTTTGTGTGACAGAGGTACAATGAGAGTTCTGCCCCACCCCCAGTAAAATCCAGCCCAACGTATTTTATTTGGCTAGGACACAGAGGAAACAAAAACCATTTTAAAATGTTTAAATTCACTGGATCTCCATATTTAAACATTGTGAGATTTCAAATAAAAACTCTTTTTCCCATTCCTCCTGCCCAGTCCATGAGCATCATTAGCATCAACTTGGACTCCTGCAACCTTTCTTACCCCCTTGGCTGACATAATCAGTGTCTGTAGATACCTGTGGGTATGATTCCAAAGCAGGGCGCAAGCCCAGATAAGGTGCCTCTGGCTGGGGAGGAGCTGGGATGACACCACGGTGCCAAGTTGATATCCAGAGGCTCATGGGACAGGACAGAAGAAAAGGGCATCAAGATAGCATGAGGGACGGAACCTGGCAGCAGCCTCCTAAAGCGCCTGCGTCCCCGCCCTCTACCTCCTGTCACTGGCACTGACAACACACCAGACGATTTTGCAAGGGCCTGATCTCCAGCCCCAGCTCTTTACTTCCACTCTCTTCCAGCACCCAGACCAATGCCAGTCACACAGAAAGAACTCAGGAAATGTAAGTTGCTCACAGTAGAACGTACTGGATTCAAACTGCCTCCACCAGAGTGCCCAGCTACCGCTCCAACCTGTCGTTGTCTCCTCTGAGCACTTCTGTATTTTTGTTCCTGCCTCCACTCCCACTGAGCGCTGTGGTCATTCCCCACGGAGGTGGCTACAGCATTCCAGGCCTCCACCCACGCGGCTGATCCAGTCAGTGTTGCCTTGTCATTGGGTGCCATTCCCTTGCTGTCCCTCAGCATGGTCCTGGAAGCTGGGTCAAAATTATTATCCAAGGGCCAGGGATTTAGCTCAGTGGTTCTGGTGCCTGCTTAGCAAGCCCAGGGTCCCTGGTTCAATCCCAGTAACCACATGCAACAAAACCGGGTGTGGTGACTCAGACCCACCCGCAGTCAGTAAACATACCACAAATGCCTGGCGTGGTGGCTCATGCCTATAATCCCAGCACTCAGGAGGCAGAGGCAGGAGGATTACTGAGTTTGAGGTTTGCCTGGGTTGCATAGTGAGCTCAGGGCCAGCCTGAACTACAAAGCCAGACCCTGTCCCAAAAGAAAAAAATATATATATATATATTGTCCAAGCTATAGCCCAACATAAGATTTTAGTATATGTGCTGCCGAAGCGAGCACAACATAAGATTTTAACAGTTTTTTATTCTTGATGTTTTTTTTCACTCGGTATATTCACCTGAAATTTTATCGTTGCCTATGAGGCAGACAGGAAGACTTAAGAACCTAGACCAGAAACTGTTCGAAAAGAAGGACTGTTCATTTTTATTTTGTATTCTGAGCCCCCAGTAGTGTCTATGGCACAGAGCAGAGTTCTCAAGGTAATGTTTTGAGTAAAGACAATTTCAGATAGAAAGAAAACCAATTTGTTTGGCATAGGCAAGCAGGAGGCAAAGAAGAAGTAGACTAAGGACAGGGCAAGGTAACAAATTAAACACAACTACCAACCCCAAGTTCTTCCTGTGTGTGTGGCTGCCCATGTGCTCTGATTCACTAGCCTAATCTTCTCTTTCCTGAGCTATGAAAAGTAATTTCTAATAGACACCCTCATATTAATGGGTATAATCCTTAGGCTGTCAGAGAGGCACTTGGCACAAAAAGCATAAAAACACTTAATAACTTAGTGATCCCAATCCTAGGAATTCATGTTAAGGGACTAATTTACCAAAAGTAAAACTTATATGCATGAAGCTCACTCAGAATTCTGTTTGATAACTAAATACCTGACATTACTTGACTATTCACAATAAGGAAATAATTCCTCAGGTATAATATTTAAGTGTGATGGACAATTTCTCAACAATAAAAATTAATATTTATGAAGATTATATACACAGGGCTACCATCTTCAGTGCTGCTAGAGTATTCCTTTTAAACAAAAACTGTTCCACGAGGTGTGGTGGCTTATGCATATAATCCCAGCACTCGGAAGGCAGAGGCAGGAGGGTTGCCATGAGTTCAAGGCCAGCCTGTGCTACACAGTGAGCTCAGGGCCAGCCTGAACTACAAGGTGAGAGCCTGTCTCAAAAAAACAAAACTAGGGGCCGGAGGGTTGGCTCAGTGGTCCCGGCGCCTGCCTCACAAGCGCAAGGTCCTGAGTTTGATCCCCGGTAACCACATATAATGCTGGGTGTGGAGACATGCCCACCAACAATCAACACCACATACCACAATGCCGGACGTGGTGGCTCACACCTGTAATCCCAGCACTTGGGAGGCAGAGACAGGAGGATTGCTGAGTTCGCGGCGGCTTGCCTGGGCACCATAGTGAGCTCAGGGCCAGCCTGAACTACAAGGCGAGATCCTGTCTCCAAAAAGCAAAAAAAAAAAAAACTGAACTAAACTAAAAACAGCTGTTCCTGTTTCTGCCTTAGTCAAAATTATTCAGTGGTTAGCGATTTGGGACTAGGATTTCTGGGTCATACAATAAAAAAACTTATATGTATGTGTATAATAGAATATAAATTATATACTGATATGTAACATTATATAATATATAACACACATTGTATATATAATGTATATGACATATTGCTTATATAATATAAATAAATATATATGAATTTATATTATCTATATATATATATAAATATATATGAACTTTTTCTAAAGTATAAGTATCATCTTCCTGTTCCGCCCTAAGGATGCGAGGTTCTGGTCTCTTCATACTCACACCAGGATTTGTTACAGTCTTTTTCATCTGAGTCGTGCTAATATGTATGTACTGTTGTCTCATTACAGTTTTAAGTCACATTTCTAAATGACTCATGATGTTATGCATCCTTTCCTGTGTTGATCAGACCTTTCTATATTCTCAAGAGACATAAAGACTGCTGTCAAAAGGTTTCACCTTTTATGTACAAAATTTTTGGTGTGTGAGTGATCACAGCAACTTTATTTATAACAGTCCCAAACTGTTAGTATGAGAGAATTCTGATCAGCAATCAGCAAGAAGGAACTGACACCCAGAAACCTTGGTGATACTCAGGGACATACTGAGTGACACCCAGATATGAAAGAAGACATACTTCATGCTTCTACCTATAGGAAATTCTAGCATATCAGGACTATTCTGATATGACAAATGTTGCCTGGCAAGGGGTACATGGAGCTTAGGGGGGAGATAGGCGTGAGCTGTGTGTTACTCAGTTACGAGATATGTATGCTTGCCCAAATTCATTAAACTGCACACTTAAAATTTATACTACTTTTTTGCCTGGGCTACATAGTGAGGTCAGGGCCAGCCTAAACTACAAAGCAAGACCCTGTTTCCAAAAAAAAAAAAAAATTTGTGCTACTTTTGCATGTTAAAATTCTATAACAAGATTGATTTTAAAAGAAACAAATATTCAAGTGTTCTTCATTGCTTTTTAAATTCATTTTACATTCTTAACTTCCTAGCACAGAACTTGGCACTTGTTATGTAGTATACATAATCTGAGGGGTGATCAATATATATGGTGACTGTTTAATTTTTTTTTTTTGAGACAGAGTCTCGCTTTGTAGTTCAGGCTGGCCCTGACCCCACTATGTAGCCCAGGCAAGCCTCAAACTCAGCAATCCTCCTGCCTCTGCCTCCCGTGTGCTGGGATTACAGGCGTGAGCCACCACACCCTGCACTGTGGTATGTGGTATTGATTGCTGGTGGGCGTGAGTCACCACGCCCAGCATTGTATGTGGTCACTGGAGATCGAACTCAGGACCTTGTGCTGCTGAGGCAGGCACCAGAACCACTGAGCTAAATCTCCGGCCCTGCAGCATTTTTAGACGTCTTCCTTTGTGAGTGCGTTTATACAATGTGATCAGTAATCCAATGAGCGCTGCTGCTGAGTGCCAGCCAACAGGCAGGAAGGAGCATGGACACACAGCAGGCTGTCCTCAGCCTCCTTACCCTTGGGAATCTGGCACCACGCAACTTCCAGCTCTTCCCTAAAGTCAAAACACCACAAAAAGTAAGCATTTCGAATATATTCTGGAAGAGGCAGCCAGATGGCACAACTAAAGACACAAAAGAGGACTTCTAGAAAGTGGCAAGAACAATGGGGCTAAGTGTGTTTGAAGTGAGGAGAAGAGTTTGAGAGTGATTAACAGGAACACGTCTTTTATTGTAATTGACTTTAAAAAATTCATTATTGGGCCAGAGGGTTAGCTTAGTGGTTCCGGCGCCTGCCTCGCAAGCTCAAGGTCCTGAGTTTGATCCCCGGTAACCACATAGAATGCTGGGCGTGGAGACACGCCCACCAACAATCAACACCGCTTACCACAATGCCAGGCATGGTGGCTCACACCTGTCATCCCAGCACTCGGAAGGCAGAGACAGGAGGATTGCTGAGTTCGCGGCGGCTTGCCTGGGCATCATAGTGAGCTCAGGGCCAGCCTGAACGACAAAGCGAGACCCTGTCTCAAAAAGCAAAAAAAAATCATTATTCACTGCATTTTTATCACACTGAGGAAATGTTGAAAGACTGAAAGGACGAATGAAAGCCCTTCGTGCCTCAAAGCACTGCCACAACGGGCAGGTAAGGGTGTGGCCACAGCACACTATTATTTGAGTGTTTCATTTGGCACCAGAATACAGTGTGTGGCCAGGACTATTCCTCCAACAAACCTCCCCTTCATCCCAGCTCCCAGCTTGGTATTTGGATGACAGACCTCCCAAGATGGCGTGCACCAATCCTGAGCACCTCAAGAGGAAGTCCAAAGGAGCTTCATCCACCATAAACTGAGCTGACGGTGGGTGGCTCTAGTCTCAGTGTGGGGTACAGCCTTCAGACCACAGTTCTTTCTTTTTGGAACGTGCTTCCCCATCCCACAGAACCGTTGCTAATTGACTGATGTAACCCAAGTGCTCCTTCATTTCAAAGCACATCTGTTTTCCTTAGATGTACAGTCTTGTCCTTAAAGATCCTAATAAGTAGATGTCACAATCCTTCCCTAGGCAGACACAAGGTAGCATTTCCCCTGTTCAGAGACTTCCTTGGCCATTTACTTGATGACATGAATTTGGAACAGCCACTTTCCATGATCGTGATCCAGATTTTCCACCCTGGCTGGAGCTCTGATCAGCTG
This sequence comes from Thryonomys swinderianus, assembly GCA_004025085.1. Classification (NCBI taxonomy): domain Eukaryota; kingdom Metazoa; phylum Chordata; class Mammalia; order Rodentia; family Thryonomyidae; genus Thryonomys; species Thryonomys swinderianus. The sequence goes on from PVIC010011100.1 coordinate 34,406, forward strand.
GAACTCTGTCAAACCCTCCTCCTTGTCACCACCTCACCACTTTGCCCACACGTCTCTCCAGCCCTTGGTTCTACCCTGTCAACACTACCTCCAGGGTGCACACCCCTGCAATGAAAAGAGTTAGCCTTCAGTGAAGGGAAGCATAGGCCTTACCCACCTTATTGATCCTTACCTACTTTAGTTTTCAAAGTGCACTTCCTCCCATGTAGAGTTCATTAGAAAGCCATATGGCTTCCTGTCCTGCTCCGGGTCATTGACAGTATTACACTAAAGGTTAATCTGGCAGAGCAACCTGCAGCAAAGAACCTTTAACAAGTTGGTGCTGAAAGGTGAGAAGATGAACTTTCAAAGGGAATAGCGGAGAGGGAGAAGCTGGTGAGGGGAGAGAATAGTGCAAATCTAGGGTTGGGCTTCACTTTTTTAAAAAAATCAATTTCTAAGGAAAAATTCCTTCCATTCATTTATTCATTCTTATTTACTCATTTTTATAATCTGGCTAGACCTATGGTCTGCTGAGGAATTGCCAACTGTAATGTGGGCCCAGGACTCTTGGTCTATCAGGGACTCCTAGATCCCTCAACACCAGCTCCTGCTTACCTTAGAGAGCAGTGCTTTGTGGGCATTCAGATCCACAAGAGTTCAAATGTGGTTCTTATGAGAGCAAGCCAAGAGATGGAATGGCCATTATTAGCAATCTGTTCTCCTTAAAGTCTGATCCATGCGAACAAACAACCTCACATACTGTGAGTGGGGAAAGAAGGGTTGGAATGTTTGCTATTTTCCTAAAATATCCAGTGAACCATGAACTTAAACTCTACACCTGAGGCAAACTGGGAATTGCTATTTTAACAAAGCACAGCCTGGAAAACAATCTGCACATGTTCTGTGATCTGGGCCAGCCCCAGAGAGATTCCTGGCAGCACATTATGGGTGACTAATATTCGAGGTAAATCAGCAAGCGTTTATCAAACACAGCCTTGCTGAGAGGATGGAGGGTAGAGTTCTCGCCTGCCTGCCAGGGCTCGCTGTAATGCATAGCGCCATGTGGGCTCTGAGGGGAGTATTTTTCCAGGCACGCCACAGAGCTTGCAAGACACTCTGTTGCTGTCTGATCTTGTCTTGCTCCATTTAGTCTGCTGGTGTAACTCTCACGGGGGAAGACAAGAGAAGGATGTGCAACGTAAGACCGGAAATGCACTGGTGTAGCAACATCTTCGAAGCTCCTCCCTCAGTGTGGGCCATTAGGGAATGCCAAGATGACTAAACCACAGCTGAATGAGGCAGATGTGAAAACAAATAATTAAAACAGTGCAGTCAAGTGCTGAGTAAGCTTTGTACCAGCGCTGTGAGTACACAAAGAAGGGGTAATTACTATCAAAGGCAGTCAGAGACGTTCTGAAGAGGGTGACTTCTGCATCAGAGCTGAACAGGAATGCTCCAATGAGAAAGGAGAGGAAAGGTTTCCAGGCAAAGGGCATAGCAGGGGCCAACTCAGGAAGGTGTGAAAGCCCTGAGGAGGGTGCTGTGCCTGGAGTTAAGCGGGAGGAAACTGATAAGTGTGCGATTGATTCAGATTGATTCAGTGGGTTGAGGTCAGCTGTAAAGGCTCTGTGTCAACTAGGGTCTGGGTTCACTCTTGGGTGACGAAAAGACAACTGAAGGTTTCTGGCAGGGCTATGATCATGAGACTTTAGATCGTATCAGGCAGCAGGCAAAGTGTGACATGGAGAGCTAAGGTCAGAGTCGGGTATTATAGACCAAGGTAGATCATGGAAACCTGAAATAAGTCAATGTGAACAAAGAGGGGAATTGGCCTTGTGTTCTTCAGAAAATCAGCACTTGTTGGCAAATCAGTTTTGGAGGAAGAGGCAGGAAGGGAGTGAATGGTGATTCTATGATTTTTCTACTTGGTCAACTGAGTCCCTGGCAATGGCGATAACTGAAAAGAGAGACTGAGCACAAGAAGTCTGAACATGGAAGACTGAGAAATGGACCCACCTCATCTGAAATATTGACAGATTAAACCAGGCACAGTGGCACACTCCTGTAATCCCAGCACTCGGGAAGCTGCGGCAAGATTATCACCCCACATTTGAGGCGAGTGTAGGCTATGTAGAGAGTCCAAGGCTAGCCTAAATGATGTAGCTAGGCTCTCCCTCAAAAAATAAAATAAAATGTCTACAGTACAGTAATAAGATATTGAAATATTTAAAAACTAGACAAAGATGGTCACTTTTTTTGGACAACTTTTAAATCAACCACTATAAAAGTAAAGTTTGTGTTACCATAGGTACCATCAGCCCGAGGTGGATTCCAGGGTCCCAGTGGGGCCTTGCCCTGTCTTCATTTCTCCCAGAGGACACTGGCCCTGGAAACCATAAGCTGAACAGCAAGGACTTCTGTCCCTACTGAACTGTTTCCAGGGTACTGACTGCTGGAGCCAGTGGCAGAATGCAGAGAGCTGCTGCACTGAACGTGTAAGCAAAGGGATCATCATTCTGAATGCCCAAGAGGGACTGAGGTGCCAGTGGGCACAAGCATCGCAAGGGTAGATTTGAGGGGCAGAGGAGAGGACAAGGCAGAGAGGCCATGTCCAGCCTGAATGAGTAGCTAAGATCTGAGGGTTCTCTTCCTTTTCCACTGATCTGAGTAGCGCCAGTGGTTCTCAGTTTAGGGCTAGTTCACTGTACCTAATTAGCTACCCTCATCGACCACATTCCAAAAGGCAAGTAACTATGGCTGTGGGCAGAGAGAAGACACCCTCTGTCATGTACAAAGCTTCAGTCTGAGAATCTAAATTTTAAAGGTCTCAATTCTACAAGGGGAACACAACAGTTTCAAGCAAAAGATGCAGGGAGCTGAGAGTAGGACAACCTGACAAGAAGGGACCTCCCTCAGAGAAGTGATAGAGAATGGACACTTCCTGGAAGCTGTGAGAGCCACAGGTAGTGTGTGGAAGGTTTCCTCATGGCAGAGAGAGCAGGATATCACAGAGTCCCAGAACTGGAAGAGAATCCCAGAGTCACGATGGGATGAAAAACGGGAGCAAAACTCTAGATGGATTTACAAGCAGAGAAAAGGGTCCAGTCTGATGGACAGGTGGGTTCTGACCAGCGGGAGGTGAGGCCCAGAGGTGATTGTGTGGGATCCCTGAGGGCTGTGTGTAGTATACACAGTAGATGGGGAGCCAGCTTGGAGTTTGGCTGGCTTTGGAGAATATTTTAGGAGTGGTGTCTGAGATGAGATGATAGATAGATAGATAGATAGATAGATAGATAGATAGATAGATAGATAGATACATAGATGATAAATGACAGATGATATATAGACAGACAGATGGGAAGGCCAAGACATTAAAAGAGTATGACTTTTATTAAGTCAAGTGCAGAGATAAGCTCATTTTTATATAATTTTATGTGAAAGGGGTTACTGTTTGCAACTGGAAGGTGGCTACACTTAGACCCTGCTCTCTGTATCTTCAGCTTGAAAGTTTTGTGTTATTCTCGTAGAATCTACATATTTAAATTTTAGATTCTCAGAATGAAGTCTTGTAGAGGAAAGGGGGACTTCTGTCCACCCACAGCCCAGGTTGTTTGTCTCTTGGAATGTGGTCAAGGAGAGTAACTAGTTAGGTACAGCTAAAGAGAATCTGTGAGAGTTTAAGAATTCTGTGTGTGATGAAACCAAGACTCACACTCAGTTCTACTGGATTTCCACACCCATTTTTTATTATATGAATAAGATTATCCTAAAGTGACAGGTAAAAGATAATGATTTTTCAAACCTGTCTGCACATAAGGTCCAAAAGTCATGCCACCCAGTGTACACTCCAAGCCAGTCAAATCAGGACATCTAAGAGCAGAACCCAGAAGTTGGTGTTTATTTAAAACTCCCCTAGTGAATCCCCTGGGTCCCAAGTTTGAGGAACACAGTTGGAAGCACTGTTGCAAAGGAAGATTTGGTAACAGTTGGCCAGCAAGCAGGAAAACTGCCAGAGCCAAAGAAAAATTCTGACTTCAAGATTTTTTTTTTTTTTTTGAGACAGGGTCTTGCTTTGTAGTTCAGGCTGGCCCTGAGCTCACTATGTAGCCCAGGCAAGCCTCGAACTCAGCAACCCTGCTGCCTCTGGCTCCCGAGTGCTGGGATTACAGGCGTGAGCCACCATACCCAGAAACTTCAAGATTTTTAACCTGGATAAAGTTGGTAAGGGTTTGTACTGGAGAAATAAGGAATTCACTTTTATAGCCATTTACTTCAACATCACAATGTGCAGATGCTTAGCAAATGCATAGTGACCCAGAAGCTTCAGAGGAGTCAAGGCCACACCACCATCAACATCTTTTTTTTTTTTTTTTTTGAGACAGGGTCTTGCTTTGTAGTTCAGGTTAGCTCTGAGCTCACTATGTAGCCCAGGCAAGCCTCGAACTCAGCAATTCTCCTGCCTCTGCCTCCCAGAGTCCTGGGATTACAGGCGTGAGCCACCACGCCCGGCAGCCATCAACATTTTAACCAGCGGTATTCCAAGGACAGTTTACGCCAGCTGCAGAGAAGCAACTGCTTCATTTTCTGAAATCTCACAAGCCAGCTTTTACCTCAGCCACTCTTAGAAATTAAACCACCTCAGCCCATGTATGTAGCTTCGTGGACCTGAGTTTGAACGCTGGTACCAAAAAAAATTAAATTACTAGCCAGAGATTTAGTTCAGTGTTTCTGGCTCCTACCTAGCAAGCTGAAGATCCCTAGTTTGATCCTGGTAACCACATACAATAATACTGGGCTTGGCGACTCATGCCCACCAGCAATCAGTACCGTACCACAATGCTGGGCATGGTGGCTCACACCTTTAATCCCAGCATTCAGGAGACAGAGGCAGGAGGACTGCTGAATTTGAGGTTTCCCTGGGCTACACAGTGAGCTCAGGGCCAGCCTGAACTACAAAACAAGACCCTGTCTCAAAAAAAAAAAAAAATTACATACATCATGATTAGCTAAATTACGTTTTTAAAAACCCAACAAAGGGCCAGAGGGTTAGCTCAGTGTTTCCGGCGCCCGCCTCGCAAGCGCAAGGTCCTGAGTTCGATCCCCGGTAACCACATATAATGCTGGGCGTGGAGACACGCCCACCAACAATCAACACCACATACCACAATGCCGGACGTGGTGGCTCACGCCTGTAATCCCAGCACTCGGGAGGCAGGGACAGGAGGATTGCTGAGTTCGTGGCGGCTTGCCTGGGCACCATAGTGAGCTCAGGGCCAGCCTGAGCTACAAAGCGAGACCCTGTCTCAAAAAGCAAAAAAAAAAAAAAAAAAAAAAAATCCAATAAAATCCTTAAAATGCATCACCTCCTAGTTTGCTATATTTTACTACTATCTGTGGCCTTAGGTTATAGGTCAAGTTTACCTGCATGGTGGGAAAGCCATATTATGGTGGTTACTGTGCATCCATTCTGCTACCAATCATGTTGATAGTTTGACACTGGCCATGGCAAAGAGTATTTGTGTTAGGAAAATCGGCACAAACTGCAGATCAGTGCATCTCCTTCACCCCCACCCAAAGAGCGATGTGTTAGACATTTAACAACACACAGGTGCCTTGAGTCCCGTCCTGGGTTATACAGGGAAGCTGGTGTGTGTGAGTATGCATGGATCCAGGGAAAACAGAAAGAATAAGGTAGAAATCAAAATTCCACAGAGCAGGGGAAAAAAACATTGATGCTAGAAACAGTTTTTCCACCAAACACAGCTTTTTACACTGTTTAGGTTCTCTGAAATTGCTACTATTCTAAATAAGATGGCTTTATTTAGCTCCATGAATAAGGCACTTCTAGCTAGAGAAGACACAGCCTATAAGCACACATAGAAGCGCTCTGTTTGTACAACACTTTCCTTTTAAGGTGCTCGCAGCAATCACACACATTTTCTTTATTTCTCCAAACACCCTGGGGAAGTAGAGAGGTGGTAGAGAAAACAGGAAGCAAAGGGGAAAAAAAGTGTTACATTAGAAATCATGGTATTACCTGGCCTCGAGACTATAAACAATCTTTCCTCTCCTGGCAAAAGAAACCTTGACATCAGGACAGAAAAGTGTCCTGCTTAAGAAGGTCCTGGAATCTGACAGTTATCACCGGCCTTCCACCTGACAGAGGAATCAGCTCAGTGTCTGTTTTCTCTCTTCATTACGCTCTTCTGGCCTAGAACCTAACTTGGGACAAGGAGGATACGGCAGCCCGTCCCTTTGGAACTCCCTAGGCCCAAGGACCTCTGCATAGGCCAAGGACAAGAAAGGAGATGGTGCAGGGTGGGGTGACCTGTGGTAGGCGTCACTTCCACATGTCTCTTCTTTCTTTCTGATGACCGTCCCTGGGCACCTTACCAGCGACACCACTATCTCCTCTGCACCTGCTGTTTGCCCCACTGGGAACACAGATGGCCCCTCATCCTTCCTCAGTGCATCCCTCGGGAGGTCCGGTTGCTTCCAAGGCCATCCTTTGGAATACATGTCATCTATGCTCAGTATGTTCTCCATTTCCCTGGGGTCATCTGTGCTGCAGAAGGAAGAGTACAAGGCTGCCAACCGTGAAAATCAAAGGAAAGAATTAACTGTGCATACGAGTGTCTACACGTGTGTTCCATATATGTGCATGTGTGTTCTGGAAATTAAACTGAGGGTGGCAAAGAGACAGAAACAAAAATAACAAGGAGAGGGAAAAGAGACAAAGAGTTACAAAAGCTGTGGAAATTCCCAAAGGCACTGTTTTGTCCTGAGTTGTTTTGTTTCTGATCAAGAATCTCATGGTTAGTTTTGGGGATTTTTTAAATTGCTGACAGGGTAGATTTTTTTCAGTAAATCTTCCTGATGGGTAACCCTGGGCTCCACACAACCTCCTCTAGGGGCAAGGCTGGGGATATGACATGGCCAAGGACACTGCCTCGGGGAGTATTTATCTTCACTGGATATTCAGATTGTGGAAGACTGAAGGAGACTACTGGGAATCCCAAGGAGGGGTCCTCACCTCCACAAAATGGCAGAAGGTTTCCTGCGGGTACCCTGAGGCTGTTCTCACCCCCTGGGAAGTCTTTGTGAATTGTCAGAAGGCCCCCATTCCCAGCTCTGGGGCCTTTGAAGCAGTCAGTGGTCCACATGCAAAACACACAAGTCGATTAAATGGAATCACTACTCCCTTGGGAGCAGGAGACAGGTTCCTGACTCTGTCCCTCCTGTGGTACTCAGTTGCTCTTCTGCAAGATGTCAGGTTGTGTGAATCACAGTTTGTACACCTGCCGGATGCAAGGACTGCCCTGTGCACTGGGGATAGGTGGCTATTAAAACAAAAAGCCGGGCTGGAGAGTTAGCTCAGTGGTTCCACCGCCTGCCTCGCAAGCGCAAGGTCCTGAGTTCGATCCCGGTAACCACATACAATGCTGGGCGTGGAGACTCACGCCCACCAGCAATCAGTACCACATACCACAGTGCCTGGTGTGGTGGCTCACGCCTGTAACCCCAGTACTCGGGAGGCAGAGGCAGGAGGATTGCTGAGTTCGAGGCTTTCCTAGGCTCCATAGTGAGCTCAGAGCCAACCCGAACTACAAAGCGAGACCCTGTCTCAAAAAA
>PVIC010011101.1:0-41948 GCA_004025085.1 Thryonomys swinderianus
AAGATGATCCAAGAGTTCCTAGACGACTCCAAGAGAGCAAACCTACAGATCATTAGGCTAGAGAAAGGGTTAGTGTTAGAATCTAATGTGTGAAAATTTATTCAACTGCCCAGGCATAGTGGCTGCCACTTGGGAGGCAGAGGCAAGAGGACTGCAGTGAATTAGAGAATAGCCTGGGCTACAATAGTGAGTTCAGGCCCAGCCTGAACTACAAAGCAAGACCCTGTGTTTAAAAAAAAAAACTTTCAAAAAATGTATTCATCCAATTTATTGCAGAAATTTTTCCAAATTGAAGGAATGTGATGAGTCTAAATAAGGCATTTAGCACTAATAGATACAATCAGAGAAGAACCTCTCCATGGCACATTAGTCAAAGTCCCAGAAATTCTGAACAAAAAGAGAGTACTAAAAGCTCTTAGGGAAAACACTATCTAACTTACAAAGGCAAACACAGCAGAATAACAGCACATTCTCCATACAAACCTAAAAGATCTTGGAGTTACACTTTCATATACTTAAAGAAACTAACATCCAACCCAGACTACCATACCCTTCAAAACTGAGGAAGAATAAAGACTTTCCTCAATAAAGCAACTCTAATGAAATTCCCAGCAACTAACACAGTATTGTAGAAAATACTTCAGGGAGTCACTCATTATGGGATCAGTGATCTCCTAAGTGGAGGAGACATAGCTCCTTCCTTTTCCACTGTGTCAGGGGAGCAGATTGAAGGCAATAGTCTTCCAGCGAGGAGGTCAGCCCTCACCAGAATCCAAAATGGCAGCTTCCAGAACTATAAGAAATAAACATGTGCTGTCGCAGCCACCCACTGACTGGGATGACCCCTGACTGCACAAAGTGTCCTGTGGAGACTGCAGAGAAGATGGGGCAGCATCACAAAAATAGGATTAGAAAGCCCTGCCGTCCTGCCCACCAGGAGACCCAGGCTACTTGAAGGGGCTCAGACTGAGGTGCTACTCCAGATGCTGCGCTGCTGCGTTTGTGGGCTGTTACAGGTCACTGTTTTCATAAAGGATAAACACAACCGCGTACTGAAATCAGCCACATGTGGGGCTGCTCGACCTACAATGGAGCTGCAACCTGGAAGCTCCACTGTAAGTTGGAAATGCATTTATTCTATCTAAACCACAGCCATTCTAGCCAGTCTAGCCAGCCTTAAATGCACTCTGAATGCTTCCATTCACCTGAGGCTGGGCAAAATTGTCTCACACAGCACCTAGAGTGCTAAATACTACCTCTTATAATTCATTGAATACCACAGTAAATATGTAAAGCAGAATGTTGTGTGGGTACACTTTCACATCATCCTAAAGTTGAAAATTGTAAGTCAGGGACCATCTTATTTCTTTAGGACAGAACTATTTGTAACATCATTTATCTAAATAGAAAACCCTTTGATGCAAATTTAAATTAAAAATATTTAAATAGCTACCACTGAAGAATAGACTCCTAATTTGATTTTGAGAAGATTGATTTTAAGTAACAAACAGAACCACAGAAATCAAAGTCTTTTTCTTTCTTCAAGGCTACCATCATATTAAACTGTGAAGTTATAAATTTGTTGCACTTCTGGGAAGCTTACACTTCATAAAAATGTCTTTGGTATAAAATATCTGTCATGGAGTATTTATAATCCACCAAGGTCAGTGGTCTGGGAATGGGATACAAGCCAAGGCTGATGACAGATGCCTGCTCTCTCTTCCTGTAGCAGCTGGGCACCCTGGCTGGGGATAACTTTGTCTGAGCTAGAAGCCCTTTATCTCAAGTTAGCAGACTGGGGCTAACCAGCATGTCCTAAGCCATTGCTCCAGCCCTAGCTCAGCCCAGATTCACCAGTCCCAGTGGTGTGACACTTCCCCAAGGAGTAGCCTAGCGTGAAGTCACCATGCTGTCAGCAGTGTGGAGCTATTCCCCATGAGAGGCCCCACAGCACAGCTCTGGGCTCCTGTCAGCCACGCACCTTGGCCTGATCCACCATACACATAGATGTGGTCATTTGTACAATTCACGCAGATTGAACGGCTAGAGAAATGTCACCTTCATTGCCTGAGAGTCAGCCGGCAACAAGTGATAGGAGAATATTAACCAAAGCTGGGTATTTTTCATGTACTTCACAAATGTGGTAGGTAGGCAAATGTTGATGAGTGTCTTCAGGGAGTTGTAAATGAGTTGCCAATAACTAGTCCTAAGAAGCTCTTCTATCTTTCCCCCAGTACCAGAAGTAGTATATTCATCAGGACCTTGTGCTTGCCAGGCAGGCTCAGCACCACTGGGCTACAATCCCAACCCCAAAGAAAATGCTTTAAAGTTTGTGAAGACTAAAATTAAACTACTTTGAAGTATTAGCCGATAAATTGTTCTCATTTTATAATTGCCTCTACATCTACACCATCATTCTGAATCCTTCTGTTTCATTATCTGTCACTAACCATGCTGAAATGCTTGAGAATCATGTAAAAATGCCAAGTAAATCCCCAGCCACCACGTGGGATTCTGCACAAACCTCACGTACCACGCTGTGTGACAACCAAAGTATTTGCATAAGTCCTATTACCACAAGTTTATATTTCAGGGCACCGTCTAAAACACGTGAGTTTCAGTTACTTTTAAAGAGACCCCTGACTTTCAAAGCCCCCTCGTATTCTCTTGCTACTGGCTTAATCTCCCTGGTTTGTGAAGTTTGCAGACAGTAATGAAAAAATAATATACTGGGGCCGGAGGGTTAGCTCAGTGGTTCTGGCGCCTGCCTCACAAGTGCAAGGTCCTGAGTTTGATCCCCAGTAACCACATACGATGCTGGGTGTGGTGACTCACACCCACCAGCCATCAATACTACATACCACAGTGCCGGGTGTGGTGGCTCACACCTGTAATCCCAGCACTCGGGAGGCAGAGGCAGGAGGATTGCTGAGTTCGAGGCTTGCCTGGGCTACATAGTGAGTTCAGGGCCAGCCTGAACTACAAAGCAAGACCCTGTCTCAAAAATAATAATAATAATAATAATACACTGCTTTCCAGAGCCACAGGCACCTTCTCCTGGCATCTCTGGCCTCTTGGGATGGACAATCTAGCTGTGGCCTCACTCAGCACCATGGAACAGGTGCTGCCAGTTCCTTCCTGGTGTTGGCCCTACTTCTGGACCAGCAACACCCTGTCTGACTCCCTTCTCCCTGTAGTGAGGCATAGAGTCTTTGCCACTTGTCCCCATTCCTGACTGTATGACATCCAGACCTACAGACAGAAAAGTATGGCCCGAAATGGACTGGATGTGTTCTGATATCACAGGTACACATGTATGATAAAGCAATGTTAGAATGCAGAATAAAATGAGTGCTTGTTTCTTCAGGAACCAGACTACTTGAAGCCCACTGCTGACATAGAATTTGTACAATGGGAAACACTTTGGTTGAGTATTTTAATACTTGAATGTGCATGAGACATGGAGTTTTGGAAAATTCATTTCCTTTAAATTTAAAAAAAAATACATATTCTCCTATTTTCCTTTGTGTATGGTAATCAATTGTACCTCAAGAAACCCCTAGAGACACTCGGGAGGCACAGGCAGGAGGATTGCTGTGAGTTCAAGGTTAGCCTGGGCCACATAGTGAGTGAGTTAATGGTCAGCCTGAACTACAAAGGGAGGCTCTGTCTCAAAAACAACTTTAAAAAATAAATACTAGTGAGCTGGGCACACTGGGCCACTGTGACACTGCCCGTATCTTCTGCCACCACAAGAGCTGGGACATGCTCATTCTCCCCTTCAGCACCATCAGGAAACATGAAGGAAGCGGCAGAAAATTCACACTGCTGTGGCTTCAATGCTGGTCCCTTGCAGAGCCCGACGAGAGCGTAAGTGTCGGTGTGGTGGGGTGATGAGGGCTCCGGCTCCCCACCTCCTCTGCGGGTGCAGAGCAGAGCACACAGCAGAAGGCCCTCAGGAGGCTGTGCCCCGGACCCACTTCTCAGCCCCCAGGAGGAGCGCTGGAGCACTTTGCACCCTGAGTTACCCATCTCAGTACACTGTGGTGCACCACCAAGCTGAAAGAGGACTGACTGACCAGTCAGCAAGGGAGGAAGTCGGTGCCAGCATCTTTGAGAAACAAACCTGTCTAAGCGAGATCTGCCCCGAGAACTCTGGTCTCCAACAGGGGGGTGGGGAGAACAGAACTCACTGACATCATCTTGGGTCTTTACTTCCAGGGCTAAAGAGTGTCTTCACGCTCCTCGCGAGGTGGCATCTGCTCTGTTGCCTATAATTTGATCCCATTCGCATGCAAAAGCCATCACAGTGGAATATTCATCTTCCTCATACTGGAAAATTACATTTTAAATTATTTCTGAGACAAGAGGAGTAAGAACAAAATGGAGACCAGTAAATTGGCAACACAAAACTAAGCCTCAACCTCAACCTTCTTATTCCCGTGTAGCTATTAAACTCAGCTGCAAATGGTATAAAATGGATGGTTGAATTTAAATTTAGACCATAGGAAAACATGAATTATGTGACTCACTGGTACAGGAAGTAAATGTCAAATTCTCTTTAAGTTGCTTGTTTTAAATTTTGTTCTGAATACTTGAAAGCCATTTGATAGGTTTTAACATCAGTTACCCTTGCTCTCCAAGGGACAGGAAAATCAACCTTGGGATTTCCACTTCTCTTGCATTGCAAACATACAGATTCAAGTGGTGGGCAAGGAATTGAAAGTGTGTTTTATTAGCAGACACTGGAAGTCACACACTGAGGTAGGTAACTAAACTGACTAGAAATCTTTATCAAATGATGCTGAGGGCTCTTGGGCACACAGCACCCCGACTGCAGGAACTCCACGCCAGGTTTGCTAGATTTGCGCAGGAACAGCGCCTCCTGCTGACACGCTTTTGAAATCCGCCTTTGACATTAAACCCTGGTACAGGCTTCTGGGAAAACTGAAGTTTTTCCCAATTAAAATTTTAAAAATAATATACTGGTACAAATTTCCCAATGTTATATGTGATTTTGAGATGTATATAAATTGTACCAATAAAGAATTCAATAAAAAAAAATTTTAAAAATAGCGGGGAGGTGTGGGTGGGTAGAGATATGGGTAAAAAGGAGAATTAACTTGTGTCATATATTGGTACAAATTCCCCAATGTTATGTGTGATTGTGAGATGTATAAAAATTGTACCAATAAAGAATTCAATTAAAAAATTAAAAATACATTCCAGTGTCTACAACAAGTTATGCCAATGTCTACAGCCAGTTCTTAATGCTCTAGGAAGGGAATCTGCATCACCAGGAAATGTGCTAACAAGCTCGCATCCTCCGGGTTCCAGTGAACCCGCCAACTTTCCCAGGACGGCAGAGCAACAGACACGATTCAGTGTTGGTCAGCTGTCCACTTGGTCGCTCAGTTTGCTCACTGTCCACTCTGAAAAGCCATCCTCGGGATCCTCCTGTGCTGACAAGAGGTGACAACGGAGCCAGACCCACGGCAGCCACTCAGAGCCCTTGTCGGGTATCTGACACACTTCTGGGCGTGAGAGGTGTTAAGCAGTTTAATTCCTGTAACGACCTCAGGGAGGAGCCCTTGTTAGGCTTTCCATTTGACACAAGAGGAACTGGACCCACGGAAAGCTAAGTAACACTCCCAAGATCAAGGAGCTCTGGGTTGAGGGCGGGGCCCGCGGCCGGGGCTTCGCCTCTCACCATTTCCAGCTGTACCGCAGCCCTCCGCACAGTCCAGCCAGCCAGGCCTCCTTCCCCAGCGCTGCCTGTGCAGGTCTCTTGTCAGCGTCCCTCATGGACACCGCCTGAGCCCGTCCTCTCGTCGAGTAAGAGTCTGGGAAGGTTCCGCAGCCTTTCTGCTTGACAGCAAAAGGCTTCCATTGTTCTCTTTCCAGAGAATAAAACAATTAAAGGCATGAAAGCCTTCAAGTAAATAACGACAGGACACAGCACACCAGGAACCTTGCAGAGCTCCAGTCCTCATGACCCAGCACATGGCTCTTCCCACTCAGTGGCTTCCCGTGCTGTGCCCTGGGCAGGAGGCCAGGCTGCCACTCCTATCCAGTTCTGCGGGTCTTCTTGCCGCCCTCATGGCCCTGGCTTCCTCCCTCATGGTGGCAGCGTGGAAGGGAAAGGAGAGTAGGGAAGGGGGACCTCTGCTCCCGCACGGAGTTGCCTGTGCTCACTCCGGGCCAGACGGTCTGGGGAGCCCCTGCAAGCCCCTGGAGAAGCCCAGCAGCACCTTTGTAGCTCTTACTTTCTGACCTGCCTCTCTCCAACTCTCAGTAACTCTCCCATTATCTTTCCTTTTGTTTATCTGTGCTCTGGGTAGCTGTCCTGGCTGAGTCCTTGGGGCCGAGGCTAGTGCTCTCCAGGGTCTTCACGCTGCCCGTCCCTGTGAGCTGCGGTTATTTCCTGAGCAGCGGCAGACACAGGCAGGGTCCTGCTTCTCCTGGGCTCTCTGACTCTGCACTGCCAGAGACATAGTACAGCCCAGTGAGTGCTCCCTGGAAGCCCTGTGCACACCCAAGGGTGGGGGAAGCCCCTGGTGTTGTCAGGTCAGCTGATTACCATTCTCTTAAGACAACTCAGTTTCCAACTGAACCTCTTTGAAACAACTGGCCTTGGTGAGCTCCCAGAGCCATCCACTCCCCACCCTTTGTTGTTGGTGTCTTTGGGACCCAGCTCCATGGCTCTGCAGGAGCTGTGTACCCATGCATGACCCACCTGAGCCACCTGCTCTAAATCTGAAGCAGCCAAAGTTTTGCTTGTCACATGTGGCAGAGTGGCAGAAGACCTTGATTCATGTCAAGTGAGTTATCCAAAGCAGATACTGAGGCAGTTTGGCATACATGGAATTACCAAGGATCGGTATTGGAGAAAAGGACATTTGGGTGGAAGGGAACATCTGCCATGCAGCTGTGACAAAGCCATGCCTGACCCCACCAGGAACAGAGCAAATGCTGCCCATCAGAACTGGCCAATACCAGGTCAAATATCCAGGGTCTATCTCCTCACCAGTCGAGCTTCTGGGAGAGCCCACTCTTGACAGATGAAGCCAACACTGAAGGAGCAAGTGGAGACTGAACAGCTGGGTGCAAGTCCTCCACCAGAGGGCTTCTGGGAGACACATCCAGTGCCCAACACACACTCCCTAATTCAGATAGACACATTCATGCTCTGCTGTCCTAGTTGTATGGAAAATTTCCAAAGTACCCACCAGTTCAAAGGAGTCAACAGCTTTGTGAGATATAGAGAATGTCCGTGGTGAGATAGCCATTTCCAGAACCAACAAAGGACAGAGAATCACCCCAAGTGCCACAGAGCGCCAAGCTCTTTCCTGCCATGATGAATGAAGAACCACCACAGTGAGCACATCCCATTCATGTAACTCTGCTTCTTCCCTCCTGCTGGGGAGGTGCTCTCAGAGGTCAGACTCTGAATGGAAGGAAGTAAAGCACGTAACACCATAGGGGAAAACAGCAGTAAAATACTGCCATTGCCTACATTCTCAGAATAGTTCTTGTTTGACTTCAGTTCTGTGTTTACAAAACTGACGGAATGAAGAGCCAAATTACTTAACACCTATGCTTAATTCAGAGACACACTGACACAGGTGCTTAAATAAGGAGGTTAGGTAGTTCTGAGAGTACTGGATTCTGGGAACAAGGAAAAGATCTCACTAGGACAACATCTAAGCCAGCTAAATCTCCAGTTTAATTACAAGCCCAGCACCCAACCTGAGACCCTAACAGCCTCGGGTCCTCAGTCTCTGGCTCAGGAAGGGCCACAAAATCCCAACTTCTATCCTTCCATATGCTCAATAAATCACCCAGTTGTGAGTGTGGAAACAAGTAAACTATCAATTCTTCATCCTAAGCTCTTTATGGAAAACCAAAGAAGGAGGTGCTGCTGAGGGAGCAGGTGGGTTTTAGTAAAATATTTTCCTGGCTGCTTCACTTATGCAAAATTTCAGGCTGCAGAAAGCAACAAGATGCAAATTAAAGCTATAGCTCACGGTTTGCCAAAACTGCTGGCTGTGATGAATGAACCCTCAAGGCCTCCCAAGCCCACAGAGCCTGCCAGTCAGCATCTACCACACTCTCCAATTGAAAAGTTGTGCAAAGCCAGTATGAGGTAAATGCTAAATTATTTTGAAATAATAACTACAATAATAACTACAATAACATTTAATTTAGAGGTCAAATGTATTCTAGACACTTACACAAAACCTTCAAATGACTTTGTGAGTCACTGCTGGGTAAAATCCTAGTAACCTCTGCTCCCTTCTGGTGATTCTGTGAAATAAGTGGTTGGTCTCCATCAAGGCATTTTTTGAAAGATCTAATATAAGGTCAAAATATTAAGGCATCCAGGAGGAGTAAATTATTAAGAAGTTTCAGATCAAGAGCAATAAAATGATGTGAAGTATTTATTCTGGACCTAATGTGCTTTGGCTCTTTCGGACTATGAGGGCAAGTGTGGAAGATATTACTAGCTGCTACCAGAAGACCCTTCAGATGAGTGAGGCCAAGTAACTCATTCTAGTCACTGAAATATGAGCAAGAATGGCCAGTGTTGTCTATATGCTGAATGTCTGGACGTTTTAGTCACCTTTCCCAGTCCTCACAGGACAAATCTTAAATCCTGGACCAATAGCTCCAGCACCTTGGGCAAGTCATAGGAAACTGTAGCTCCAAACAGTTCCTTATTAAAAGCAACACCACATGGAAGATGCCAAAGCCAGCTACTAGCTTAAGCAGAAGGTGGGCCCCCATATATCATGACGGTAGAGGCTTTTGAGTGCCTGGATGGCTAAGAACTGTGAACTGAATCCCAGGAACAAATTCCCTAGACATTTCTTCTCAAACAGGGTATCCTAGGACTCTCTTCCAAAGCACAGTCTTTCCCTGTTGTACCTTGGATCCTGCAAGGCAGAGTCTTGCTAATTTGAGATACCATCAAGGTATTTTTTTTTTTTACTGTCTTACTGAAAAGCACTTAGCTTATTTTTTGATGTTTAATCTTTTCAGCAACTATAATTTCCTATGGCACTACTAGAACATTTCAAAGAAGCTTTTTTTCCTATTTTTCACTATAGACCTGGCTGAAAGTCAACAGCAGTACCCATGCCAAAACTTATATATTGCACTCCTTTGAAATTTCCTCCACCAGGTTAGTCTTACCCCTTAATCTCAATCTCCCAAAAGCCTTAGAGCATGAGCAAAATGTAGAAAAATTTTCTCCAGAGTATATGTGTACAGGGACTCTAACAACCACCAATGGGTGGCTTTGCTCCCAGTTGAAATCTCCTGACCTTGCCTTTTACCATCTATATTTCTATCAGCATTCTGGTCTTTAGAGTTTAACCAATGTCGCCCACCAAGCTCAGGTGTTAAAATTCTAGGCTTTCTCTAGCCTGGATAGAGATCCAGACTTCTCCTGCTGACCAATCTCAAAGGCTTCTTAACCACATGGTCAGGTATATCACAGTGACAGCCCTAATTCCCTAGTACCTAATCTGTCTTAGTCACTTTTCTATTGCTGAGCACAATACCAATATATACAACTTAAAGGAAGAGAAGTTTATTTGGTCTCACATATTTTAGAACTTTCAGTCCATAACTGACCAACTCCAAGGCAAAAATGGCATAGTAGAAGGAGCCACTACAGGTAAGTTCTCACATCCCAGTGGCCATAAAGCAGGGAGAGAAAAGAAGAGCCAGGGAGTGAGACAGATCCTTCCTGATCGCTCCCCCAGTGACCCAACTCCAATTAGGCCCCATTTCTTAAAAGCAAGTAAGCTGTAGTCCCCCGCAGTCCAACTCATGCACCTCTGTGAGACATTCTCACTCTAAATCCTACCAGGACCTCTCCCATCCAGTGTGTCTGCTGCTGCAGGAGCAGTGAAGTAGTGTGTTGTATGTTGCACTACACCAGGCTGGACCCCAATCCTCCTCATTCCAAATGATCCTCTCTTGCTTGCAACTCTCCAAGTTGGTTCCAGCCCTGCTTTTCTATTCTTTCCCACATTTTCATTTGTCACAAACATATCACACTTTTTTGTACCTGTTTAAGCTTTAAATAAATGGAATCTTGGGCCGAGATTTAGTTCAGTGGTTCCAGCGCCTGCCTCGCAAGCGCAAGGTCCTGAGTTCAATCCTGGTAACCACATAGAATGCTGGGCATGGTGACTCACACCCACCAGCAATCAATACCACATACCACAGTGCCGGGAGTGGTGGTTCACACCTGTAATCCCAACACTCAGGAAGCAGAGGCAGGAGGATTGCTGAGTTCAAGGCTTGCCTGGGCTACCTAGTGAGCTCAGGGCCAGCCTGAACTACAAAGCGAGACCCTGTCTCAAAAATAAATAAATAAATAAATAAATAAATAAATGGAATCCTACTCTGTATTTCAGTCTACATCCTGCTTTTCAGTTAAAAGAAAAGCAACATATTATATGTTGTTCTTACAAGATGAAATGATTATCCACACTGTATTTATTTTCTTGCTGATGACCATTTGGGTAGTTTTAATCTTTACTGCAATAATCAATACTGCTACATAAATTCTTATATAGGCCAGTTAAGCACAAGTATATGGACCCTTTAGGTTTACAAGATATTACCAAGTTTAGAGTTTATGGACAGCTTTAGGTTCACTAGATATTACCAAAAAGTATACCCAACACCTGTAGCGTGCTTATTCTGTAGGAAAACACTTTTTAAAACTTTCCATTGAATCTACATGTAAGCCCAGCAAAACACCTTAGAACAGGCTTGCATGGATACTGAGTCAGCCTGCATAAGTCATAGCTATCACTATCATTCACATATTTGTGATCGGCTAACCAGTGTCACACAGTCCATTCTAGGGTCCGTACTCTTCAGTACTAAGCTTTCCTCCTGCTGGGATCCAAAGGTTATTCAAGGACTTTCAGACCTGCTACTATCGAGCTTCTCCAGGCTTCCCAAACTCACTTTAGCTCATTGTTTCTTTTCTCTTCCCTGGTCTGAAGTTGAGCTATTTTATACTTTCATTGGCCATTTAGGTGAACTCTGCTTCAGTGACAGACTGGTGAAACATACACATATTTTGCCCATTTTGTATGGGGCTTTTCTCCCTTTATACTGATTCATTTATGTATTACACATTCTAGATACTAATTCTCTGTTCATTACATTTATTACCAATATATGTTTCAGTAAACTGAATACTGTACTCCCCCATTTACGTAGTCACAGAAACTCCCTTACACACTTTGATTACACTGCTTAGCAACAGCTCTTCCCAGATCTCAGTTATCCACATTGAAAAGAGAATAAACTACAAACCTAATCTGCACGTGCCACTTAAGTCTATATCTGGAAACAGATAAATAAATATCCGTTTCAAAACACAGACACTATCCTTACTATATAAGTGGTTTTTGAGACATTATAAGGCTAAATTTTCTCAGCATCACTCATATTGTTTTAATTCTCTTTACTCACATACAGTACCAGATATGAAGATAACGACAAAACATCTAACATTTTGAGCCTTATTTCCAAAAACTGGGGGACAGACTCTTTTTCTTGAAGCAAATATTAGGAAAATAATTGGGGGAGGATAGTTAGTTCTTCCTTTCTGGGCATCATCAACCATGGAATAAGTGTTTATGTCCCCCTAAAATTTCTGTCTCCAAGGGTGTGAAAACAGGAGCCCTGGCGAGGGGCATTAGAACCCTCACAGGGGCCCTGAAAAGCTCCTCCTACCTCTGTCATGAGCAATCACAGTGAAGGGATGGCCATTTATAAGTCAGGAAGAGGCCTCAGCAGAACCTGGACCTTAGCTGACATTTTAGAAGTTTCAGTCCTGGCATGTTGGCTGCTTCCAGGCAGAATCACATGGTGGAAAGGTCTGGTGGAGGAAAGCTGCTTACCTCATGGCAACCAGGAAATGGCATGAAAGGAGGAGCTGGGGAGGGAAATAATCTTCCAGGCCATGTCCTAGTGATCCACCTTCTTAACAGCAACTCCTGACAGCACACCTAGCTATAAACTCATCCACGAATCAATCCACCAATGAGTACAGCACCTCCATCACACAGTCACCTTCCAAAATCCCACCTACAGAGCATAAATATTTAGGATATCATCTAGATACAAAGCATAACAGCTACACTCAAGAAATCAACAAAGTATGAAGTACAAATGGCCAATAAACCAATGAAAAGATCTCCAACCTCAGTAGCCATTAAACAGAACAAAATATCAGTAATATTATTTTTATCTTTCAAATAAACAAACTTTAAAAGATTACCACTTAGCAACAGAAAAGATATTGGGAAGGATAGATTCATTCATTCATTATGCACAAGAATCTAAATTATGAGAACTTTCTAGACAAAAGTTTAAATTACTTGAAAGTAATTCACCCTTCTTAGAGTTTATTTTAGAAAGGTAAGCAGGCAAGAATACAAGGATCAGCACATAGATGGTCCCCATGGAATTAGATTTAAAATAATTTTGAATGTATTAAAATATTTGGTTTTGGTTCAGTACAATATCATTTGTGTAGCCATTGTACTATGATATATCTATTCTAAGAGCTTAAGAATAGCTAGTCATCCTTGTCTGTGGTTTCTACATCTGTGGGTTCAACCAGCTGTGGACAGAAACTACTGGGTGGAATCACACTGCTAACACACATATGCAGACATTTTTAGTCATTATTGTTTGACACATATAGTATAATGGCTATTTATATAACATTTACATCCACGAGTAACTGGAAGTGATGTGATGTGATGTGCTCAAGAGGGTATGTAGGTTACATGCTCTTGGAAGGGACTTGGGCATCCAGCATGGTGGTGGTGCTGCCTGGGGCTCTGGCACCAGCCCACCACAGACTGGAAGGAAAGATGTACCATGTTCAAGACATGCATTTTAAATAAGAAAACAGTTGATAAAACTGTGGAGAAAGATTGCATTCACATGAGAACATCAAATACACGTGAGAAACAGAAGTCTGTGCGCTCATGAGTGAGACTCTTGTGAAGGCTGAGTTTAGGGAAACCTGAGCTCCATATGCTTGAGCATTGGCAGGTCACTTCTATAACCACCAGCAATCTGAGATACCTCTCCTAAAACTGAGAGGGCTCCTTTAGAGGGCTCGAGGATGTTTCTGAAGGGACGTTTCAAGCGCATTTTATGAGCGAATGCTAGCTCATTAAATGTGCATGCCCAGTCGGGCTATTTTAGCAAAATCTCTAGGAGTCTCACTGCATATTGCTGCTGCTGATGTGAACATAAACACAGCCCTTTGTCATGCTGGGATAGAGGCTACTAAGCTTCTTCCACAGAACCTGCCTCCTCTTCATACTGAAGATATAGTTTAAGCTTCTGCATGGTTTTAAGGAAATTCTTCATTGAAGGATTATTCCATGTGTGGGTGGTAACTACCAAGCTTATGTTGTTAATCAGTGTGGAGTTGAGGTTTCTTCCCCACTTCAAGTAATTAGCCATTTGGGCAAGCAAAACACATTTTTTTGTGTGTCAAACATGTAACAGATTTCAACAACTGTGTTTTTATTTTTTAAACCAGAGTCTCAAAGAAATATCTTTTTTTTTAAATCAGTGTAGACTAAAGGACACAGCTATCAGGAAAACATTATTTGTGTCTTTTTTGCTGTGGGTTGGCTTATTGCTATTAGACAAACCACTGAGGCTGTGACTCAGCTGCCCCAGAATGACAATGTGAACCAGACTGTACCCCAGACTCACCAACGTGCCTGCTCTGCCATCTTCCTCAGCACCAGCAGAGACAAAGAAGATTCCTCATGTGGTTGGCCTCATGCCATCCATGGTGGGGCATAGTCCAGGGCAGAGACACAGGAGAAGGACCTGCGAGCATTATAGAAGCAGACAATGTCAGCCACACCTGATCCAACATCCTTTTACCAAACTCTCCTTTTTCTCTCTCTTTCAACTAGAGACTAAACCCAGGACCTTCACAATGAGCTACAGTATAGCACTATCATTCATTCATTCATTTGGAGACAGGGTCTCGCTAGGTCACTAGGTTGCCTACATTGGGCTTGAATTTAGAGTTCTCCTGCCTCAGCCTTCCAGAGTACTGGAATTACAAACATGCTCCATCATACAAGCTTTTCTCAAACTCTTAAGCATGTCATCATGAATGTCTACTCTGTACCATAGTACCTGAGATTATGTAATTTGTTATTTTTATTTTACAGAGATTCGCAGCTAAGAGTTTTGCTCTGAGCCTCAGAGAGAGAAGACTTGGACTTTTTGACAATGCTGAGAATGTTGAGACTCTGTGGAAGGGATTTTTATGCTTCAGATATATATGTGATAGATGTATCCTGGTAGGATCTTACATTTACTTGGAGATTAAATATGGTTTAAGATGTGTTTGCGTATCAACTTTACAAGGGGTAGGTTCTTGATGGCTAAAGTATATTGTCAACTTGATTGGCATAAAAGCCACCCAGAAGATTTGTGAAGCATACTTCTGGGTGTGCCCGGTGGGTCATAGAGGTATGAATGGGTCTACACAGGATTTGTCACTCTTTCTTCTGTGGCATTTTCTCCCTGATCTGCTTCCTGGTCACCATTAACCAAGCACTTTTGCTCATCCATACCCTTCTGCCAAAGTATTTCCACCTTGGATCCTGTTGACTAGGCACTGAAACCTTTAAATTCATGAGCCAAATTAACCTTTCCTTTAAATTGTGCATGTTGGATATTGTGCTTCAAGTACAGAAGACTAACCAATATATCCTGAAGATTAAAAAAAAAAAGTCTTTCAGGTAAATGTTTTGTTTCTTTTAGGCAAATACACAGTTTTCAGACTTTCTTCTCTCTCCATCTCCTATCTTCTTCCTCAGTACCCCAGAGGTAGCTCACACCATGTCTTGGCAGTGGGAAGATTTCTAATGATTTCTTCCACACTGTCCCTCTTCTGACTGGCTTTTGGCATCCACCTGCTATTCTTTGGTCCTTACCTGTTTCCCTGTGGTGTGGCTGAGGTGCCCTGGCATCATTTGAGCCAGAGTCTGACCAGTTGCTCCATACCCAAGGTTTCCTGTTCTGACATTCCCTAAGCTACCTGGAGACCTCTCCTTGGCCACTCAGCTCTGACCACTGTGAACCAATCTGCATCATGAGATACTATAAGATCTCACCTTTCAAGGTTCTCTTAGTTTTCTAGAGCTGCCAAAGCAAATTGTCACAGTTTGGGTGGCTTAAAACAACAGAAATGTATTCCCTCACAGCCTTAGAGGCTGGAAATGTGAAGCCAGGTGTCTCTGGAGGGAATCTGCTCCATGCCTCTCTCCAAGCACTCATGGCTGCCAGGAGCCCTGGGAGCTCCTTGGTGTAAGACTCATAATGCTGCTTTCTGCCGCTACCTTTACAAGGTCTTCTGCTCTCTGAAACTCTACACTTATATCTCTAAGAACACTTGTCTTTGGATTGAGGATTCTACCTAAGCCACCATAATCTCACTAAAGAGTCTTACATTAATTTCTTCTGCAAAGATGCTTTATTCCACATAAGTCACTCTCTGAAGTGCCAGATATCTATCTCTGGGAAAGACATTTCAACCCAGTTCCATTCTGAACTCAGAGCTTCCTGTGGTCTTAGCTAGGGTCATACAGTGAGGCATGAACCACCAACCACTTCTCCTACATCACTCCAGGAGCTTCTGCTCCTCATCTGTCTCTCAAGAGAGGACCCAAGAAGTGCCAGGCATGGTGGCTCACGCCTGTAATCCCAGCACTCAGGAGGCAGAGACAGGAGGATTGCTGAGTTCAAGGCTTGCCTGGACTACATAGTGAGCTCAGGGCCAGCCTGAACTACAAAGCGGAACACTGTCTCAAAAAAAAAAAGAGGACCCAAGAGAGGTTGCAGGGTCCCTCCTGCCTTGTCAAGCATGGGTTCAAAACCAAAAGTCATGGAAGCCAATTGAATCCAAGCAAAAGCTTGATAATCAGTACTCATTATGACAATGGTAATAATTATATTTGTGACCATGACAATTATCATATAAAATGAAAACCTAGTAGTGAAATTATCTGACATAATATAACAAAAATAATTATTGGCATGTCATTAACAAATGTAGATTTTCCAGGCCATATAGAAATACTGTTGATTCTTGCTTGTTCTCTTATGATTAACACCAAAATTATGGAGATATAGTATGTAAAAATATAAAAGGTAAAATCTTTTTTTTTTTTTTTTCTGAGACATGGTCTCACTTTGTAGTTCAGGCTGGCTCTGAGCTCACTATGTAGCCTAGGCAAGCCTCAAACTCAGCAATCCTCCTGCCTCTGCCTCCCAAGTGCTGGGATTACAGGTGTGAGCCACCATGCCTGGTACTGTGGTGTGTGGTATTGATTGCTGGTGGACGTGAGTCACCACGCCCAGCATTGTATGTGGTTACCGGGATTGAACTCAGGACCTTGTGCTTGCAAGGCAGGCGCCAGAACCACTGAGCTAAATCTCCGGCCCCCTTTTTTTTTTCTCTCCATAAACCAAAATGTCATTATGGAGGCCTGCCATGAATATCCACTTTTGTCTCGTGAGCTTGGCACCAAGTCACATGTGGGTGGTAGAAGCTCTATCCCAACCATGACAGTACACTGTCATTGTCTCCCGGAAAGATGATTCATTGATATTTGGCTTTTTTACTTTGGAAGAAAAGATCTAAATCTCTGCAGAAGACTCTCCTGGCCTGGTTCTGTGCTTCCGCTGGTGTGAAGTCATTCCCTACAGCCCCTGCTGACAAACAAGCCTGGGCCTGCTCTCTCTCTCACTCATTCCCATGTTTAGAGCCACTCAACCCCATATGCCCAGCCCTGGGGCTGTCCTGCGACCTGCACAGGCCCTGCTGAAAAGCAGGAAAAAGCAAATGAAAAGAGTGAACATGAATTTCACCCTCACATTCAGTGATGAAAGACACACACACACACCTTAACTTTCCCATACCATCATCTAATTTGTATTGCAAGCTCTGAGTCTCCAGAATGGCAGAAACTGTCTGAGTTCCTTAGGGACCTTTTCTTGTGAGTAGCATACTGTCTGAGGATACACCCCACAAAGTATCAAGGAGTCATAGGTAAGCTTCCCGTCCATGATCTACCTGCTGAGACACCTACCATCCCACAGATGTGTGACACGACATCTGAAGCTGTCTCTGAGAAGTGACCCTGACCCAAGGGACCTTCACACCATCTTTCTCACAGTGTGAGATGCCTTCTGCTTATTCTGCCATGGTATTCTCAGCCCCACATTCACGGCACGCCTCTTGGTAAAGTCCGCCACCAAGCCAGAGTTTCACCTCTGTTCCCAGAATCTGCAAGTCTGTGATGGGGCTTCCTGCCCACACCCTCCCCCCACAGTTCATCCAAAACACCTAGTAGGAGACTTCCCATGTGGCGATTCTGGTCCGTGTCCCTCTAGAATTCTATGGCTCCTCCTTGCCTTTACTCTGACACCAGCAAAGGAGGAAAGCTGGAGCAAGGAGCACTCCATGAGCACCTCTGGGCCCAGGCTGGATACCTAGTTACAGCCTCATAGGATGATCTGGAAGTCTGGAAAGTGTCACCTGCTTTGTGCCCAAGAGAAAATGAACAGGATTTTGGTGCCTGCTATGGAAGACTTCCATAGGCCAGTCCTGGCCTCTCCAAAATGTTAGTTAAACCACCCTGAGGGCCATGAACATGGCGGGGCACAAACATGAGAGCAAGAGCCTTTGCTTTCTGCCATCCACGGCTGTCCTATAAAGCATGAGCCATGACCACCCAGAAGGCTCTGACATATGACCCGCTGTGCACCTGTACAAGGCCATGAGCACTGTGCAAGCAGAAGTGTGGGCTGCCCTGCACCACATGGGCCTTTCAGAATTCCAGCAAGAAAATCATGAAGAGTCACCATGATTGGGCAGATGGTACAAGCACAGGCTACTGGGCCAGGCATTTGGTATGTTTAGGACAGGAGAACAAGGAGGTTTCTAAAAGGTAGCTGAGTGGAAAGTGCAGGGGATATAGAGAGAATTAAGATGTGTTGTGTCCATGTACCAACTCCCCATGATGAATGTAACGCTTATGTGCTTACTATAAATGTGTCCCAGTAAAAAATAAAAGTTTTTTAAAACTTTTTTAGTGGGACAATATGAGACCCTGCTTATGATTTATGTCACATCACCGAATTACATAGGCACTAAATCAACATTTGCCTGTTGGGTTTCTTCCTCACCAGCAGCCTGGCAGGGTAGGAGGCCTCAGCCCATTCCCCGGGTCCACCACTTTCAAAGGGCATAATGGAAACCAACAATGGATCAGACACACTGCTTTTCAGCCACTAGGTGTGTGTGGCTCCCTAGAGGCCCTGACCAAGTCACAGTATTGAGGACCCAGCCACTGAGGACATGTGCTGTCCAAAAGGGAGCCGAGAAGCAATGCTCCCAATGAAAGAAGCAGTGCTTTCATTCCTGGAAGCAACCATTACCTTGATTCCAAGAGCAGAAAAAGACCCAACCAAAAATGAGAACTACAGGCCAGTCTCCTTAATGAATACTGATGCAAAAATTCTCAATAAGATATTAGCAAACAATGCAAAGGGTCATTGAGAAATTCATACACCCTGATCAAGTTGGATTTATACCAGGGATGCAAGGCAGGTTTAACATACATAAATCAATAGATGTAATACACTATATTAACAGAGTCAAGAGCAAAAACCATATGATTATCTCAATAGATACAGAAAAAGCATCTGACAAAATCCAACACCCACTCATGATCAAAACCCTACAGAAAATTGGAATAGATGGACTTTATCTCAAACTAATAAAAGCCATTTACAAGAAACCAGCACCCAGTATCATACTAAATGGGCAAAACTGAAACCTTTTACACTAAAATCAGGAGCAAGACAAGGATCTCTGCTGTCACCACTTTTGTTCAATATAGTACTGGAAACATTAGCGGCAGCAATTAGGCAAGACAAAGAAATAAAAGGAATAAAGATGGGAAAGGAAGAAGTTAAACTTTCATTACTTGCTGATGACATGATTCTCTAGAGGGTCCTAAAAACTCAACCAAAGACTGCTAGACTTAATCACCAAATGTAGTAGTATGGCTGGATACAAGGTCAGTGCTCAAAAATCAATAGCCTTTGTATACACAAACAACAGACTCACTGAGAGAGAAATTAGGGAGTGAATCCCTTTCACCTTAGCATCAAAAAAAAATGAAATATCTAGGAATCAGTCTAACAAAGGAGGTGAAAGATCTCTACTCTGAAAACTACAGCACTCTGAAAAAGGAGATAGAAGAAGTTATCAGAAAACGGAAAGACATCCCTTGTTCCTGGGTAGGAAGAACTAACATCATCAAAATGGCTATACTCCCACAACTATTATATAGATTCAATGTAATGCCGATTGAAATCCCAACAGTATATGTCATAGATGTAGAGAAAATTATCCAAAAATTCATCTGGAATCAAAAAAGACCTAGAACAGCAAAAGCAATTCTAAGCAACAAGGACACAGTGGGGGGGGGGGTATTACGATTCCCAACTTGAAACTTTACTATAAATCCACTGTGATAAAAAAAAAACTGCATGGTACTGGCAAAGTAACAGACCTGAGGATCAGTGGAATAGATTAGACGATCCAGAAACAAATCTAGATATACTAAGCTACCTCATCTTTGACAAAGGAGCCAAATATCCTCAATGGAAGAAACATGGCCTCTTTAACAAATGGTGCTGAAAAACTGGGCTTTCACCTGCCATAGACTAAAGCTAGGCCTATCTCTGTCACTGTACAAAACTAAAATAAAAGTGGATTAGAGACTTAAAAGTAAAAACAGAAACACTAAACCTGCTGCAAATAGGTTAGGTAAAACTCTTGGAGACATTGGCTTAGGGAAAGACTTTATGAACAAAACCTCCATAGCATGAGATCTAGTGGAAGAAATCAACAACTGGGAACTGTTTTTATTTTTTTTTAAAAAAAAAAGCTTCTGCACACCGAAGGAGACCACCAGCAGAGCAAAAAGACAGCAAACAAATTGGAAAAGAATCTTCACCAGCTGTCTCTCAGACAAAGGCCTACTACATAGAATATATAGAGAGCTTAAAAAATCAGTGCCCCAAATTTAAAGACCCAATTCAAAAATGGGCACCTGAAATGAACAGGTACTTTTCAGAGGAAGAGGTAAAAGCTGCCAAGAAGCATATGAAGAAATGCTCAACATCACTGGTCATTTTAGAGATGCAGATAAAAACAACACTAAGATTTCATCTCACTCCACAAGAATGGCTGCTGTCTTGAAATTAGCCAGCAACAAATGTTGGTGAGGCTGCAGAGAAAAAGGAGCCCTTCTCTATTATTGGTGGGAATGTAGACTGGTACAACCTCTATGGAATTCAGTGTGAAGATAACTAAAAAAAAAAAAACTAGGATTAGAGGTCTCATTTGACCCTGCTATTGCCCTGCTATGAATATACACAAAAGAATTAAAATAATCATATCATAGTGATATATGTGCACCTATGTTCAAAGCAGTTTAGTTTGTGATAGCTCAATCTTGGAAACAACCCAAATGCCCATCAAGTGGTGACTGGATAAGGAAGATATGGTTTTTCTATAAAATTGAGTATTACTCTGCCTTAAAGAATGATAAGTTTGAGTATTTATACTCAAGGTTGGCACAGTACCACTTAAGCTAAATCCCTAGCCCAAGTATTTATACTCAAATGGACATACCTTCAGGACATACTCATAAGTGAAATAAATAGGTCACAGATGTGTAAATAATGTATCTGTTCTCTGGTATGAGAAACTGTAGATGTTAATGAGTTCTAGAATGTATAATGGGTATTGTGAAATAGAAAATATTCAAATAGAAATGTGGTGGATATGTGAGTAATGAGGGGTAAAAAAATGTGATGGTAATAAAAAAGGTAAACAAAACTTATGTATTAAGGGGGTGGGGGTTGTGGGATGGGTAGGGGAATGGGAAAAAATGAGAATTATATTGTATCATATACTGGTACAAATTCCCAAATATTGAGTGTGATCATGATGTGTATGTACAATGTACCAATAAAGAAAAATAAATTAAAAAATAATTTTAAAAATTAAAAATTAAAAATCGGGGCCCCAGGAGCAGTGTTCTTGACTGGAAGCCTGGTCACTCACAGTGCTGGCAGCTGCTCACTGTGTCTGGCTCTGTCCACTGTGTGGGTCCAATCTGAAGTAATCAGAGAAGAATGCAGAAAAGCTTTTCCAGAATGGACACGTGGCACCAGCACCCTGTCTAGCACACCAGAAGTGACTGATAAATGCCACCCCTTCCATTTCCCCACATTGCTGTGAATCCAAGAACAAGGAAGAAAGACAGGTGAAAGGGGCAGGGCGGTTTTGCAAACACTAAAGCATGGCATGTGTGGTGCACCCTGGAGAGTCACTCCCTCATCAAGAAAAGGGACTTGGGGGTGGCAGAGTAGGTCTGAAATGTGCTGGTGCAGATGCCAGGGAATCAGGCCTGGTGCTAGGCTGCAACACTACTGAGGGTGGCTCATGGCCAACATCCACACCAACATGTCAGTTCCAACTATGCCACTTGCTAAATATCGTGACTACCAATGACATGTGACTCAGAATAACAGCAGACACATGCCTGTCATCCCAGCAAGAGGCTGGGGCAAGAGAATTGCCACAAGTTCCAGGCCAGCCTGGGCTACATCAGGAGACCCTGTCTCAAGAAAAAAATATAGAATAACAACAGGAAAGGGTTGAGAATAGAATCCTGAAAAACATTAACATGTTTTCTGAAGGATGAAAGAGGAGCAAGAGGAAGAGAAGAAAGAGAAAGGCTGGTCAGAAAGGCAGGAAGTCCAGGAGACCCTTTTAAGCAGAGCCCAGCTGACCATGTCTGAGGAGGCACATTGCATTTATATTGTAGGAGAAAGCAAGGAGCAGAGGAAGGGTAAAGTGACAAGAAGGAAAGAGGAATAAAGAAGGGACAGAGAACAGGAATTTGTGGGTCTGTGTGGGGTCTGGGGCAAGCGCTGGGACAGGGACAGGGAGGTCAGACTCCTCTGTGAGGCAGTATCAGGTGCTGCAGGGCAGAGGCCTAGGCGACAGCAAGAAGCAGACAGGCAGCGAGCTCACTACACTTGCTAAAGGGCCTGCATCTCCTGCCCACAGCTCTCTGGAGCCTTGGTGTAAAGACAGAAGAGCCAATTGCTCCATCTGATCTAGAAATAAGGTTTTCAGAAAGATGTAGCAGAAAGACAGGAAAGCAAAGGTGGCTAAAGATGGGTAAATAGCACCCTGAGGTCTGTACTTATTGAGAAATAAGAGGGAAAGGGCAGCAAGGAGAACTAAAGGTCATGAAAAAGTTAAAAGCCAGTGCAATGTGCGTACCGAGATGAGAGGGTGAGAACGGCAGGGAAAGCTGGTGGAGGAAACCTGAGGTGTAGGTGTAGGTGTAGGAGCAGTTCACCCTGCTGCCAGCCAGCCCCAGGGCTGCACATCAGAGAAGCCAACAGGCACCCCGCAGCAGTCCCCTGGGGCAGCACTTGCCTTCCCAAGCTGGACACAGAGGTAGCAGCTCGTGAGCGTCCCCCCTGAAGCCCTTAAGAAACCAGCACCGTTGTTACCACCTGTACACTCTGCCAGTCGCAGCACCAGTTGATGCAGAGCCTTGCCGAGTGCAGAGGAACTAGAGAGAAGGAACAGCCCACCTCAGAAAGGAAGATGGAATCAGGAGAGCCTCAGCCCCAGCCCGAGGCCTGGCTGTGGTCCTGGGATGGTCAGTCGGGCTTCCCATCCTGAGGAGCACCCCTGTGTCCGCTCCGGGCAGTCCGCCTCCGCAGGGAGCCCAACAGTGCAGAGCTGACCATCTCAGTCTGTCTCTGACCGTCCATCTGGCAGCTACAGACTGCTCAGAGCTCCACCGTGAGGAGATGGTACCAGCTCAGAGCCCAGAGGGGCTCCTGCATGTCATGAGGCTCGGTGCTGTCATCAGTGCTCCCCAGAGCAAGTGCCTCCAGAGCAAGCAACAAGAATGGTTAGTGGTCCCTTTCTATTTACTTTCGCCACCTCTTAACATATCCATGTATGTGGTTCATACTGAAGGACTTTTTGATGTTGTTGTTCACTACGTAGTTCAGGCTGCCTGTCAACCAGCCTGGAACTCACAACAATCCTCCTGCCTCAGGCTCCCAAGGGCTGGGATTACAGACCTGCACCCCTCAAGGAGTCTTATTTCCCTCCTGAGAACTTGCCCAGTAGGCAGAGTGTGTGGAGAACCACAGGAGTCAAATGACGTGTCCACGTGGCCTCAGCTCTCCGCCCACCCGGCTCCCGCAGTGGGGCTGGGCCTCTGGACCCTCAGGCGGCTCTCAGGTGCGACCACAGGCAGGGAGAGTTCGGCAAAAAGAAGTCATCTACTTGGCTCTAAACAGAAACTGCAAAGGATGGATAACCACACCTTCTCTGCTGTTCAGCACAGTTTCCCAAGCCTGGGGCAGGGGTCACTTGACAGCCAGGGGGCGTCTGCTCCTGAGGGAGACTTTAGTAACAAAGGTGCTTTGAGGTGCTCACAGATGCACTGCTGCTCCGTACAGACCACAAAACCCAAGGGCCGGAGCCATTACCGTCGAGGAAACACCGATGCGTCTTTGCTCTGGAGAGACCCACCGTGCAGGCAGCCGGGTCGGCAGCCCCTGCAGGGGAGGGAGAGCAACGATGCTGCTTTTGTGGGCTCCACATGGAGTCCTCAGCGGGCCAAGCACAGCGCTGATGGCCTGGGTTCAGAAAATGAGGTGGATCTGGGCTGATCCAAACAGTGAGCAGGAAACCCGCTGTGTTCTGAAGACCCTGGCAGAGGTGGCCGTGGGTGCCGCGGCTCTAAGAACAGGACGGAGTTCATTTTACTAAGACTATATCTCAAATTTGAAATTTTAATAATTTCACTTTCCAAGCTCAAGAAACACCATATTCTGATTACTAAAAATAGCAAGTTGTGCTCGCTTTGGCAGCACATATACTAAAAATAGCAAGTTAAATAAACAGAAACTCATTTGTTCTGGTCTTTTTACCCCATTTCATGTATTGGAAAATAATTATGAAAAGCAATATTCAGGCCGTTGGAAGCATCAAGCACTGTTCAGAACAAATTCTACCTAACGTGATTTAATAGGCTTTACAAGATTCTACAAACAACCAACTTAAATTACACACACCAAGACTGAAACCCTGAAAATGATCGTGCATGTAGTTTAGAATGGGGGCGCTGGTCCCTCGGCAACACAGCAGCTCCTGAAGTGTTCCTCAAGCAGAAAAGTTCTTCAAGCATCACAATGCCAACAACTCAGTCTGCAGAGCTACATAAGCACACAGCTAATGCTCCCTTATTTCCCCTCAGTCCCTCTCAGGTCCAGTGTGGTCCCTCGTCCCCCTCCAGCCCAAGGCCACAGCTCTCAACAGGGTGTCTGATTTCCAGGTTCCTCGTTCCTGCAGGAATCGTCCAGCCCTTCCAGACTCAGAAACAATCCTTTCTGTTTTCTGCTGGCCCTTTGAGTACCTTCCAATAGTTGCCTCAATGAAATCAGAATTGTCAGAATTTTTTGCTAGAGATTTAGCTCAGTGGTTTCAGTTCCTGCCTCGCAAAGGCAAGGTCCCAAGTTCGATTCTTGGTACCAAAAATTTTTTTTAAACAAGAGGCAGACATTAAACTATGCTAAAGTTGATTTCAGTTTTGGCCTCCAACATTAGGGCTTCCTCAGTTCTAACAAACAGAACACAGCAAGACCTCTGGGTACCTCTCTCCGATGAGGAAAGCTGGCTTCCAGCCTCTTGCTGGGCTTCTGACAGGGCCCTGCTGGGGTGAGCCCTGGAGAATGGGGGTGGCTGCTGTGGTGGCCACACTATGAGCTCAGCAGCTGCTTTGTGTCAGGCCTTGAGGGGAACCAGGCCCGGCCGGCACGGACTACAGCTAGCAGGACCCGGGTGCAGACAAATCCACACCTCTGCTGCACTTCGTCTTCACTCTGCGAAGGTTATGGAACAGTTTCACAGGAGTCATTCTGCCCTGTAGAAACCTGACTCTGGAGCCCACACTTTCAGTGCCTGTTGTTGATGCCAGGGTGCTTTGTGAGTCCCTGGCAACTAACGGCCTGGGGAGTAAAGTAGCCAGATTTATTGATAAAACATAATATATCCAACTGAATTTTAATCTGCCTATAAACAATGAATATTTTAGCATATCTCTGCCTCAGTAGGATGATCTGTATATGTCTGAACTGCAAATGGAGCTGATGCTATGCACTGAATTTTGCCCACACTGAAGCCTCAAGCTTGTTGTGGCTATTTGAAGACCATGTCAGGCAGTATTTAAAGTGAACCAAGGCTGGAAGGGAGCCCTGACCCGTGGGCTTAGAGGCCGTGGAGAAGAGGAGAGACAGTGATCTCTGTCCGTGTGCACAGACCCAGCACAGTAAGAAGGAAAGTGCAGGCGGATGGCAGCTATACAGGCCAGAAAGCGAGTCTACCAGTACCCAGTCTTGGACTTGTGCCTCTGGAATGTGAGGAAAGGAAATTTGTATAGTGCAGCTGCCTAGCCCATGGTATTCTGTATGGCAGGCTGGAGTAAGAGGACAGCACCCCGAATCCTCCTGGTAGCCCTCACAGAAGCCGGTGTGAGAAGGGAGAAGGGAGAAGGGAGTCTGTTCCCACAGCGTCCAAAGGCCCATCTTTCAGAATTGCTCCTTCCCGCCCTGTAGCTGTGCTCTACAGACTCTTGATGCTTATCTTCATCTCCTCTGAGTGTCTGTATGTCTGAGTGTCTGCAGGTGTTTGTATACCTGTCTCTGTGGTCTGTGTCTGTGTCCATGTGTGTCTGTGTTGTAGGAAAACAGAATCCTGGGCCATGCAGTCCCATTTGCCTTCTGTCTGTGGAAAGCACTGTGGTTCTCCCTCAGACCCATGCAGTGCGGAGGATGTCCTGGCGATGCGCTCCCCACCCTCAAAGTGCCAGCTTCCCGGGTCCTTGCAGCCACGAACTGCCAGGGGCTTGGGTCACTCCTATCCTGGTCGCCTGCCCTCTAGGACTTGCAGGAATGTTCCCGCACAGTGGAGCCCCCAACTGCAGCCACACCCTGCCGGAGGCCTGTACTCGCGGGCTTCTACACTCAATTGGCCACATCTGCATCTGTGCGGCTGATGAAGGCTGTGCTTGGCAATCAGGAGGAACTGGCCCCCATGCTGCACGCACGCAGCAGCCATGCCCCATTGTCTTCTCACCCAGAGCAGGCCAGGAAGGAAAGAGCCTTTTGACATAACAGCTCTGAGGTCCTCTCCACGTGTACAGGAAGTGGTCAAAGGAGGAACAGACCTCAGGGGGCACACAGCGCTGTCTGAGAGCTCATCCTCAGGGTGGCACGTCCCTCCCCCCAACCCCACACTCAGGAGGTCAGAACCTGACCCACCCTCCTCCAAATCAGCACCGTCTTAGGGAAAGAGAAGTGAGCACCAGCATTTCCCTCCTGCTGGGTCTGAGGCAGACACCCACTCTAAGGTCCTAGGGCCAGGCCTGCTCCACCGCGGGGACATATCTGAGGGAGTCAGGTGAGGAGAGAAGAGCTGCCTGAGAGAACCACAGAGAGCGTGGAGAAGGCACCGGGCCCACAGGTGGCCCTGGAGCTGGAGTGTATGGGCTGTGCTCCTGGGAGGCGGGAGGCTGCTTCCCCACAGCAAGGGCTAACCTCTGCGTCCCTGGCTTGCCAGGCTCTGGGTGTCTGTGTCCACACGCGCTGAGTGCACCATCCGTCAGAGACCTGGTGAACTGCTGACCCCGCCGTCAGGCAGAAGGTGAGGAGATGTGTTTGAAGGCCACAGCTAAGATGCAGGAGTCCAGTCAGAAACTGAGTCAAAGTCAGGTGGTGAACTCTGATGAAAAGACTACCTCCAGCCCTCCGCAGGACTAGGAGACCAGGAAAGGCCCTTCTGGGAAGCTGAGAAGAATGGAAGCCCAGTGCACCTCAGTCTGGCCAGGGACGAGAGAACCCTGAAACAATCCGAGCTCCTCAGATACACAGAAGGGCGCTGCCTGCACTAACAGCACCTGGTTTTGTTTAAAGACTGCACAGGTGTCCACAGTTGTTCAGCATATCGGCGAGGCACGGAGAGTGATATGTTCTTTTCTTCAGTACTGAGTGCAAAACCTGTGCCAGAAGCAGGGCTGACAGAGGCTAACCAACACCTGACCTCAAAGGCACTGAGCTCGGTGCTTTTCAAGAACTATTTTACTACACCCCCCCACCCAGCCAGTCAGCACCATTGTTACTGACACCACCCCCAGTAAACAGTGCACAGAGCATGGGGCTTACACAGGTGCCTACAGCACAAGCTCCAGGTTTATCTCAAATTAACCTATTTTCATCCCTGGTCTCAAGGACTCCAGAGTTTAGTGGCAAGAATACTGATACTGAAAAGGGTAAGGCAAGATAAATAAAAGATATCAGGTGTTGGAATACACGTCTGTAATCCCAGCAGCGGCAGGAGGATCACTATGAGTTTGAGGCCAGCCTGGGCCACATAAGCAGTTCAAGGCCAGGATGAATTGCCTAAAAGACTCTGGCTCAGAAAAATACAAAGAGGGCCAGGATGTAGCTCAGCAGCACTGCACCTGCCCAAAAGTGCAAGGTCCTGAGTTCAACCCCTGTAACCAGAATAAATAAATGCTACTACAAAGTGCTGGGGTAACCGTGGAAAGTTGTAAAAGACTGGTGGGGAAAGTAACCCAAAACCCAGAGGAGACCTGGTCCAGCCTGTGCCTGCTTGGAACAGCACTGCTCTTCTAGCCCTGCCACACACCCCTTGTAGTCCAAGCCCATACACAGCAGCACCCCAGACTGCTGTTCTCCAGGCATTGCAGTCAGAATTCCCAGCAATGGGATGCCAGCCTCAGGGTTTTCAAGTCCTCCTCAAGGGATTCTCACATGAAGCTGGAGATGGGGACAGAGGTATCATGAGGAGGGACACCATCTTACTTATTTTATTGTCCATATCTCCGGCCTACATATAATCCAATACTCAATTGAAGAAACTTAAAAGCTAACGAAGGTAATTCATGAATAGGGAAATCTAAAATCACATTTTGGTTACATAACATGGGAAAATGCAAATGAAGACAATCACTTTTATCAGTTAATACTTTCTTTAGGTTCTGTGAAGGGTGCAGGGCCCTGATGCTCTTCCTAGTAAACCACCTGCACGCACCATCTTCTCCAGAAGCCGGCATTCAGTCAAGAGTCAGGAGACCAAGCCACTCCCATCGACATCCTACGTATAGCAAGTGCATCTGCGTCAAGGATGTCCTCTCTGTCCACAGGAGAGGACACTGTTCCAGGCTTTGCTGTGGAGGCCATGCACGTGGAGAGGCTGAGACCTGCGTGCTGCATGCTGAGAGCAAGAAGGAGCCCAGAAGCCTGAGATGGGAGCACTGGCCTGGCACTGGGAAGAAACAAGAGAGGAGAAGACAAAGCCAGTCCAGCTGTCTGTTCCCGGCTAAGGGAAAGACACCCATAAGCAGGTAGGGTTAAACTAAAGGGATGGTAATGAAATGGCCCAGTAACAGCCTATAACATTTGTTTTCATTCACTGATGAGAGCAGCAGAGAGGGAGTAGAGAAAAGCTCTTGGTTAGGTGTCCTGGGGGAGAGAAGAGTCGGGCAGGGAACACCTGCCCATGCAGGTGGACAGATATGCAGAGGCCAAGGCCATCTCGACTTGGTCACTCCTGGCAATGGGAACAAGAATCCAGCTTCTGACATCCCCCAGTCCCTGCTCCCCAGGGTCACACAGGCAGAGGGCAAGTATTCAGGCTGCTTGAGCTGTTCAAAAGTTCAAACAAGTGAATCAGAAAACTGGGTTAAATGAAAACTAAGAAAAGCCAGTAATGATGTTCATGGTGTCACAGAAACCGTAAATCAAACACGCTCTAAATCAGGGCTCACTTAGACTAGTCCAAGAGAAAGACCTACACACAAAAAAATGTAATGAGGGGAAGGAGTAAATATGATACAGAAAGAAAATAAAAGAGTATGTATAAAGGGGGTGGGGAGGTGTGGGTGGGTAGGGATACGGGTTAAAATGAGAACTAACTTGTGTCATATACTGGTACAAATTTCCCCAATTTTATATGTGATTGTGAGATGTATATAAATTGTACCAATAAAGAATTCAATTAAAAAAATTTTTTTGTTGAACATCTCATTTTGTTCTTTTACTGCTTTCCTCTTCTTGTGAAGTAGAATGTCTGTGTTGTGTACCTCAGTGAGGGTCATTTAGAACTATCATTCTGAATTCCTTATCAGGGATTTCTGAAGCCCATTTTCTTGGGGCTGGTCACAAGAAGTAGGCTATGTGCTTTGGCAGTATTGCTTTTCCCTGATTCTCATGACCCCTGGAGATTTGCACACCCGAAGGATCTTCCAGGCTCCATGGACTGGCCTTGGGAAAACTTTCATAGAAGGCTCTGGCTTAGGGGCATAGTGTCACAGCTGGGGTCCATGAGGGTTCATGAGCCGCTGAGTGGCTCTCTGGAGCCAGCTGCACTGGGCAGGAGCAGACAGTAGTGGCGGCACACAGGAACAGACAGCAGTGGCGGCACACAGGCAGCTGTAGCCAACGAGGCAGACGTGAGCAGCATGAGGAGGCAGGCCATGCACGTGCCGCGAGTTGGGCTGGCTGTGCCCCTGCGTGGCTCTAAGGCCCACTGGATGCACGGTCAGTGAGTCAGCTGTAGGCAGAGTCCCCGACAGTGTGCGCACACAGAGCTTGCTGGGCAGGCAGGGGAGACGTGAGCACGGGGAGCTGCAATCACAAAACTCCACAGCGATGGGGTGGTTCCTGTGACTGCAAAGATACAAGCCATGAAATTGCCAAGATGACCACAGAGAGGTCGAGGCCACACGAGGCACCATGGACCTGGTGTGACCTTGCGGCTCACAGACGCCATGCTCCGCCCCCCAGGAACCACAGCTGGAGATCGGCTGCGCTGTCTCAGCCTGCGTGGCCCTGAACTTCAGGGCCTTGGGTCCTCCTGCTGCTGAGGCTTCCAGCCGGCCTGGAGCCGCCTGGACGCCATGCTCTGTGCCAGCTCCGCGGCCTCCAGGGCGCAGAGGCATGGTGTGCAGGCGGCAGGCGGGCCCAGAGCTCAGGCTGAGGGACCTGGCTGTTTCAGCCGTCTGGTTGGCAAGAGCTATTTTGATTCAACATCACTGGAAAAATAAACATTAATTTTCTCTGCACAAATACATATTCCAGGTTTGCCCTCTGAGTGATTTCAGTACTCTCTCACCTTTCCCCTGAACCACTACCCATGTTGATCATCAGAATCGCAGAGGACATGTTCAAGTGCTGGCACTGACAGCACTACTGTCCGAAGTTGGTTTTGAGCACCTGGTTTCCACTGCGCCTCAGTGCCCTGCAGGTGGTGGCCCCGTCTCTGGGATGGGCGGGGCGGGGGGGAGTCCTCTTCCCGCGAGGACACCAGTTGGGCTAGTTAGGGCACATCCTAACAATGTCTTTAACCTCTTTAGAGAACCATCCCCCACAGGTTCCCCGGCTGAGCCACCGAGGACAACTGGCTGCCCTGCTGTAGGCCTGGAGGTCTGGGGAGGAAGCCCACTCACTCCCTGGCAAGAAGAAGAGAGGGAAGTAGGGGACCGGGAGAAGCGAAGGGGCCAGGCAGTTCCCAAAGTCAAACGCCCTGACCATTCCCTTCAGTTGGGTCTCACTTCCTGTTTCCATCTGCTGCCAATAAAGCCACCATGTCATGATTCCCGTCCACCGAGGAGCACGGGGCCCTCATTCCACGAGCACTTCCTAAAACCTGTCAGCAACCAGGCTTCCAGCACAGTGGACCATTTTGTGGGACTCGGCCCTCATGGCATGTAGACGAAGCTGTGGCTGTGTTCTAAGAAAACTTTACAAAGGCAACAGCAGGTAGATTAGACTGCTGCTGAGGGCTCAGCAAGGCCCTGCGAAGACCATACGCGGCTCCCAAACCAAACCCTCCAGGATTCTGCACAGCGACTCCCCCGAAGACTGGGACAGGAGCCTGTGCGGTTATACAGGGCCCTTGGCTTTAAAGCCTCACAGTCAGTATCACTCTACGCTATCAACATTGAAATTTGTAACACTTTTTCAGCACAGGATCCTGGATTTTCATTTTACATTGCTTCCTGAAAATTCCACCATCCACGCTGACCTGGTCACACGCACACACACCAGCCCTCTGTACAGTAAGATGCTTCCACATCCAGAGGGTCAGGCCACTTTCGACCTCATGATTCTAAGTCAGCTTGTTGTCCTGAACCTTTCAGTTTGTAGCTGTGCTGCAAGTGCCAGCGCCGCTGGTTTGTTCGTGGGCTGCACAAACACTCAGAGTGGCAGCCAGCCCCAGGTCTGCAGCCAGCCGCAGAGCCTCTGAAGCATTCTCTGGCTCTGGGATCAGCATTGGTTGGGCCTGTCTCCCCAGGCCCTTGCTGACCCTGCCTTGCCTGACATTCACCATCTTGCACTCTCCACCCCACTTTCCTACTGTCACCTGTCAGATGGCCCCCTTGCGGTACTCCCGTTCTGTGTCAGACCGTCTCTGCTCCCGTTGGCCACAGGAAGTGAACTCGTTTGTGGAAATGGAGGTTGGCAGATGCCCTTGTTTTCTGCCAACATTTGCTCGTAGCAATGGTACCTTGAATCTGGTTCCAACACCCACCACTTGCTTCCACCAGGTCACAGCTTCAGTGGAGAATGCTCATCCCAGAGCCCAGGCTGGGTTCCAACGGGCCTGCCCCAGTTCTGAGCTCCCTCCTTCTAGCAACTGCTCCGCAGTGTGAGAAGCAGCCCATCCAGAGCCCATGAGCGAGGTGTGGGGAGACCTGGGAGACGGTGCCCTGCCCTAGCAATGAAGGAAAGGTGCTGTCCTGCTCTGCCCGGTGAGTGAGAGACCTAGATCACCCTTTTATAATGAAAAAAAA
Source organism: Thryonomys swinderianus (assembly GCA_004025085.1). Taxonomy (NCBI): domain Eukaryota; kingdom Metazoa; phylum Chordata; class Mammalia; order Rodentia; family Thryonomyidae; genus Thryonomys; species Thryonomys swinderianus. Next base: position 32,088 of record PVIC010011101.1, read on the forward strand.
TCCACCTTTTTGGTACATTAGCCAGCTGTGCATCATAGTAGCTGCACAGGACAGGAAACAATCTCTCCATCCACCCACTCTGTGATGAGTAACACAATGTATCCATGAGTGACAAATTACCAACTGTGAGTTCTACCCACCTTATGCTGTTACATTTTCGTTCATTCATAACTTATTTTATTCAATGTTTTGTTTTTATCTTTCTTGTGAAATTAGCCCAGTTCAGTACAATGTCATGTGATTCAACTACCAATGATGGTTTACATTGTGTAAGACAGGACAATAGTAAGGACTTTGCTGTAAACAAGAAAGTCTAACAGATGACTTACTAGTTTTTAGAGCTTGTGTGCTGTCTTTCCCTACTAGAAATTTCTGTTTTTCTGTCATGGTCAGCCTTCCATCTCTGAAACAGAATACCTAAAATAATCAATTTAAAGAGAGAAAAAGTTTGTTTTGGTTCAAAGTTTCAGATTTCAGTCCATGCTGGTAGATCCCATTTTGTGGCCTTGGTGAAGCACATGGCAGAGCAGAGGTATTCACCTCGTGATGGCCAATAGGGAGAGACAGAAGAGACAGAGAGAAAGAGAGCAGAGAGACAGAAAGAGACAGAGAGAGAGAGAGAGAGAGAGAGAGAGAGAGAGAGAGAGAGAGAGAGAGCGCACAAGAGGGAGAGGAGCTGCCAGGACAAAGGCTACCACCGGAAGAGGGACCAGGATCTTGCATCTCCAGAGCCATGAGCCAAAATTGAGCTCTGAATTTATCAGAGATCTAATTTATCAGATTACCCAGCCTTAGGTCTCCATGCAGAGAGAAGCAAACTAAAAGAAGCCAGGCATGATGACTCATGCCTGTCATCCTAGCACTCAGGGGGCAGATACAGGAGGAATGCTGAGTTCAAGGCTTGCCTGGGCTACACAGTGAGCTCAGGGCCAGCCTGAACTACAAAAGCAAGACCCTGTCTCAAAAAGAAAGAAGGGGCACTAGCACAGCTCTGCTCTGCAGCTGCCAACAGGGAGCAGCTGTGCCCACCATGTGCTTCCAGTGGCCCCAGACAGAAACCTGAGATCCCCCAAGCAGGAACAACTGATGTTTCCTAGGTACTGTCCCAGGTCAGAAAGCTCAAAGCTACTATTCTTGGAGATGCAACCTCAAAAAGTGGATAAAGTATGTTAAAATAAAGATTTTTTTAAAGAACAGTATAAGTAGTTACTAAATTGTGAAATCACAATTACCTGCAGGATGAATGAAATCAATTTGTTTTTAGAATGGATGATTTGAAGCATGACATTACCTGTATTTATACATGTGGAAAACATTTTCTTTTAGATAAATGTAAGACAAGCTGATAGGCTTTGCCAAACTGGTAGAATGCAAAAAAAATGTCAAATATGTGTGAAATGCAATGAATAAAAAGTGGAAAAGTTATTTCATGTAACTAAAATAGGCATGTGTAATTGTTCTCTCAATTCAAATCTAAATGAACTTGATGTTTTAGTACCACATAGCAACATTCAGTACCACATAGCAACATTTAGCACCACATAGGCAACATTCAGTAGCATGACATTTTGCATTAGTCAGTCCTCCAGTTGCTGGGACCAAAGACCAGATGTGGTTTAACTCAGTTTGTGGATTAGCGGATTCAGTCCATGGTCAGCAAGCTCAAGTGACACATCGCAGCAGGAGGCCCAAGCAAAACAAGGCTGTTTAGTTCACAGAAACTGGGAAGCAGAGTAGGGAAACCGGCCAGGATAAGCCTCCACAGACCACCCAGAAATATGCTTACCAATCCCCCAACAGTTCCCAAGTAGATCAAGTGGCCAAGTCACAATTAACACACACTCCTCAAACTTAAAATGTGAAAAAATAGAAATCACACAGACCAGTGTCTGAAGCACAGGATGTCTACCACTTAGGCTGGGGAGTTTCTGTATCCTTCAAGACAGTGTGTCCAGCAGGACCTCGTTCTCTTCCTGATGCTATCAGCATGGGTATCATTTGTCTAGATCGCCCTCCAAAACCTCACACAGTCACAGGTGGGGCTTCCTAAGAGGTGGCCAGAGAGTGCGTGATGCTGGGACTGAGGGGGTGATTCCTGCACCAGCAAAGACTGGTTTGGCACCACCCAAATCCTGGAGACATGAATATGGTGTAAGGCACAGAAAGAGGCTGGACTTCTCCCTGTTGCTTTTGCTGTCTTCTTCCTGACATGATGGCCTTCTGCCAAGCCAGCTGCCTTGAAGCCGGTGGATCCAAACTGAGCTAAACAAATCTTTTCTCCTATAACTCTGGGTATCAGATATCTTGTCTCAACAAGAGGAAAGTAAGACACCAGGGCAAGGTGCCTTGCACTGCATGTTGTGCCAAACAGCCTCAGTCAGCAGAGTCTACATTCTTCATGTTCCATTTTCTCTAATTAACTGCAATCTGCTGAAGAAAGTGCTACCCTAACCCACCCATTTCTCTATGAAAAGAAATTAAGTTACTACATACAGTTGTTATTGAAGACTAACAATGAAACACAATAAAGGACTCTGCAAATCAAACCCATAAAAGATGTAACTACACAACAGATCCCCATTAGAATGAAAACAGATTCAGAAGTACGGCCATGCTGGTGGCACCTAGCTCATGTGACCTGTTCAGCTTTCTCAGGTTTTCCTTCTCCAAGCCTAGGAATTTTCCTTGTCCTAACAGTAATTTAAATTACTAATATTAATAAAAAGAAGTATTAATATGATCAATAGCAGATAGTCCAGTTTGAATTCTGTGTTCTGCAATACTCTGGAATGAGTAATGCTAAAATTATGGTCCCTGAATCATTACAGGATGGCAATAAATGAACACAGAATTATCTGAAGAATATGGAACTGAATGTGAACTATATTTTTTCCAAACATTTTTCATGGACTAGTTTAAGTGTTTATATTCAGACACAGAAACCAAACAGAACAGAAAACTCTCACATTCTAGCCTTTAGTTTTAAAAGAATTTATTTATTAAACCTGATACAGTGAGATACATTTTTTAAATAAAAGTACAAAAAAATTCTGGAAGGATTGTCAGCAAAAATGTCATCAGTGAGACTATTTTCCTTTATGCTTCTCTGAATCTTCTAACATTTATAATATTTTTTAAACCTTATGCAAATTTTTTGTATTCCTCTTTTCCATCAATTTTTATCAGTACAGAGCCAGTTATCTAGGGTCTTGGGTAACTGCTAACACTAAGCTCATCTCCTGGGTTCTATTTCAAAGAATCCTTAAACTAAGTAATTTTGTTAAAGACATTTCCCAGAATTAAAATGTGACCTTTGACAAACTTGATTTTAGATGAAAATCATGCCCCAAAAACCAACTAGTTTAGGTCTTCAAGGCAGAAAGTGAATGTGCAGCATAAGACAAACCACAGCTCTTACCTTTCAATTTCCTGGTCTGACAAGAACTATCAAATTTCCCTTTTAATATACATATACATACATATATATATTTAAATTTGGCAATTCCATATTCAGTGAAAACAACTCCAGTTACTATGGAATTTTGAAAATTCTAGTAATTGTGAAGATGAATTTTATTAGTATCTAACAAAAAACAAATAACATTGTTAAGATTTCAAATGTTTAACCTGTTAAAATGGGAGTAATTTCAATCAAGAGCATACTATCTCAAAAAATAGTATTGCTAACTATTCATAGGAGTTTCTCATTACATTTTGCAGTCCCTACATGTTCAAAGTTCAACATTCACATACTATAGACCATGACGAGTATATTCCTTTATTTGCTTTTGTTCATACATTGTTTCAATTTTCAATAATAAAATTTAATAAATTTGATTGCTTAATCATAAAAATTTGCTATACACATTATTTACATGTTTCCAAAGTCTACAGCCATATAAAACATCACAAGGATCAAACTGATTCAATGCATGGTTCTGTCACACAGGAGGGAGCTGATTAGCATACATTCAAAGATTAAATTATAGATATGCACAGTGTATTTGGCACTGTTCATTAACATTAAACATCTGCTCAGAGATAGGCCTTCTTCAACCTTTGTCACAAGAGACCATATTTTGCTATTCACATTAAAATCAGCCTTTTGGCTTTACAACAGTAACCCATTAGTTTTAAGAAGCAAACCACAGCTAGAATTGGGAATGGAATTCAGATCCTTTCTTCTTGCTCTGCTCCAAACTGCCAACCATGAAGAGGGCTCAGTTTGGTGATTTTTCCATTGTAGGGAGTGACAAGCAGAAACAAATTTTAAGACAGCATCTTTGATACACATAAAGACATATGCTTTTCTTTACAACGAGCAGTTCTGAGGACTGCAAAGAGAGCTCTGACGACAGAGAAGTTGTGAGGATTTTGCCTGGAATTATAGAACCAGCAATGCTGTTCAAATCATAGACTGCACTGGCAGGCACACCATGTGAGAAAGTTCTGGAAAGGCTCTACGTGAACTTGTCTCAAGTCTCTTCTTAGACTACAGCAGATTGAGAACATAGGCTACAGCTTTATTTTGACATACATACAGTACTGTGAAAGAGGAGAAAAGTAAAAAACTCAAATACTAAATCTTGTGTAGATTTGGGCTTCATCACAAGAGGTAATTTATTTAACTAACTTCACTTTAACAAACATTAACTCTTCTTCAACTGGGCCCATTAAATTTAATTCATTAAAGCTGTACATACAGCAAAATACTTACAAAATGACATTTATATCATCTAGCACGTTTATAAAAGGCTTAAGTAACATAATACTCAATAGGACATGACTCACAACACAAGAAAACAGAAATAGGAAATTTTAATAGTTTAGATATGCTGTAGCTTCACACAATACTAAGAAATAAATTAAGACTTAAAAAAATACAAAGAACTATGAAATGCAAAGTAATGTCACTGGACCAAAATTTAGTTTAATCATTTTTATTTCAAGTGTAGTTTTAAAATCATAAATGGGTTTTTTTAATCCAAAGTGAAAACATTTATTCTTCACCACTTTAGAATCTGATAAGCAATTCCAAACCATGCTTTCCAAATCCAGCCTTGTCTACTATTTTCCAGGCTTCTGCATTCATTAGCTACTCCGCTCTAAGTACAGAGTTCTGGACAACTACTAGAAGTTTGGGGATAAGACAGTTATCTGAAAACAGTCCCTTGAATATGAAGAATGTGTCTGTACTAGGGTTAGCATGAGGGAAATTTACTAAACACTTAGCAAGAAGTGATTTATTCATCTTTAAAGTTACAGAACCAGTGCTATTCTCTGTCACAAGAGAATGTGTAAGAGTAATTTAAATTATTTTTGTAGATTTTGGTACTCTTTTATTTCCCACATAGACCTCAATCCTGCTTAATCTTTTTATATGCAGTCACCAACAGGGTTTGATGAATAAATCCCAGGTGTTATGCCAAAGAGAAACAAGTTATTTTTGAGAGAAAGTACTGTTCTGACTTCTTTTAAATGCTCAGAACAGTTAATGAAAATATTTTATTAACTTTGGATGCTATTTAACACACAATTCACCAAAAAAGAAATAAATCTTTCCTTTTAAAGGAAAATTTTCACCTTTACTTTACTATTATAACCTATTCATTTTTGATTGCCTAATTCAGTATTTAAATTTTTACAACTTTGCATTTCAGTATATAAGAGCTTTTTCTCAAATGCTCTTCACAACATGAACAGAAACCCCAGAGAGACATTCTCAAGTTGCACTGTTTGACTACAGTGAAGTCCGAAATGATCATGGACGGATGTGTGAGCCGGGGCTTTCCCAACTCCACTCCTTGGAAACTCCCTCAAAAAAGAAGACTTCCATTTAAAAGTAAGCCACGTAATATTCTTGAAAATTAAAGTTTGGTCACTAGGAAAGACGAACAAAATTATTCCCTTCCCCCCAAACAACAACCAAAACACCTCTGATCCATCCCTCTACTCCCCACAAAAACAGGGAAGTGGCAGAGCCTGAAGACTTCAAATCTGAAATCTTGGCTCCTAAAAATGGCTACTACTCTCTCCAAGTTGTAGATTTATGTACTCTGTTCTCCAATCCTGTCCCCATTTATAAGTTTACTTCCATACATGCACACGCACGTGCACACATGCACGCGCGTGCACGCACACACACACACACACACACACACACATACACACATCTCAAGTAAGACACTTTTTTGTGTTTGCTGATAAATTATGAGGAAAATGAACTAGGTGTATACAGGGTTTTGCAGGTGTTTGTAAACATCAGAGTTCCCCAGGTCCTCTTCTCCCAAAGCCCAAAAGTAGCAACAGGGATCACTACTTCCCCATGCGCTGCTCACAGGCTGCATACTGGCGGAGGGCAGAGAAAAAGTCCTCGTAACTGATGTTTAGGTGGGAAGGCAAAGAGCTGAAAAGGAAGCATAGGGGAAAACCCATTAGAGGTTCACTGCAATGTGGTGGGGAAACCAGAGGACCATGACTGAAAAAGGGAGGCAGACAGAAAAGGTGAATTAAAATCAGAATATGCCAAAGTGTCTCTCCCAAAAGACTTTTAACCCCACTATGGAACAGTTCAAGTGGAAATGAATCTGCCCTTCTCTCCCTAAGAAAACAAGAGCAAGTACAGGGAGTTGGACTCATACCGTGCTAAAGCAAAGCCTAGACTAACTCAAAGCTGGAGATCTGGGTAGAAACATTTCAAATCCACTTCAGACTCTCCAAGGCCAGTATGGGATCACAGTGCTCAGCCCAGGGCAGGGCTGCCTGGGAACCCTGGCTGAGCAGGGAACCTCTGTCACCATCTTTCCCTGCTCTGGGCTCTGGGAGCAATCGCAGGGTAAGGACAGAGGGAACCTATCACCACAGGATGTCCCTGAGGCAAATACATGAACTGATGCCTACAGCTTTACATTTAGGCTTGGAAACTCCAAATAGTACTGGAGCCTAACCGAAGTCAGTTTCTTTCAGCATTCCTGCTCACACACATCACAACCACTTGCCGGATTCTGGGGGCTCTCATTAGCTGTGCCTTTTTGCCAACCTTCCTCACCGCCAGAAATTCTGAAACAAGTCACTTCTGATTCCTAGTCAAAATTTCTTAATGGCATCAAATAACATCTCAGTCATCTCCACTACCACTCCTACATCTTCGTCAGCTACTCCACAGTACTCTCAAAGACACAGAAGGATGCTCCTGCCAGACTGGCTTAGCAAATCCTCCTCAAGGCCTGCGTCTTCCACCTCTGATGCACTTTATCAACTCCTGTCACTCCTCAAGATGCATCCACCGAGCACCACCAGGTTCAGCACCTCAGAGGCAGGACACCTGCCCTGCCCCGTTACAGGGCTCCATCTAGTGGGGAGAAGACAAAGTTAAGCCTGGAAAGCAAGGGAGATCCAGGCAGCTGCAGAGACACAGGTCTGGGGGGAGTTTAATCCACAAGATGTATCTGCTGTCCACTGCAGATGCTGCTCCTCAACTCCATGGTAAAATGCTGACTTTAAAAACAGAGAGAGGCCAGGCATGGTACACCTGTAATTCCAGCCCTCAGAAGGCAGAGGCAGAGGCAGGAGGATTGCTGAGTTCGAAGTTTGCCTGGGCTACATAGTGAGCTTAGGGCCAGCCTGAACTACAAAGCAAGACACTGTCTCAAAAAAGAAAAAAAAAAAAACAGTGACTTCCTAAAGTCACATTACTGAGCTACGTCCTAAGATCTACTTGTTCTAAAACATACCTTTCTTCACTCTCAAATTATCACTCCAAGGTAACCCTGCTGCCATTTCTGGAGCCTGTGTGAAAGGGAACTGAAATAATCTGGGAATCCTAAGGAAAACCAAGCAGCAGACACACGTGCCACCCAAGGACACCCAGAGGCTGGTAACATGGGTGAACTATATCTCCACTCCACATTCCTTGCCTGTACAATGAGGTGAGACTGCCTTTTTTACAACCCTTTCTTATTCTGACACACACTATTTATTTTCTTGTGCCTCCTCACTTCATAATTGTTCCTCTCATTTGCCAAAAAAATTCCACTTCTTAAAGGACCCCTTTGTGCACCCTGGATACAGCCTCTCTTCTTGTAGGTTTGACTATTTCCTCAGTACTAATGATCCCCAAATGAACACCTTGAGCCTTGACTTCTCACCCAATAGGCAATTTTACATCTCCACCTGCTGTAAGTGACCTCTCCATACTGACCACAGGCTCAGAATCACCCAACTCTTCCTTTCAAAAATGAGTGTTCTCTTCACTCTCTAGTTCCCTCAGTACTACTTACCCCATGACTGAGGCTTAAACCTCCCCTGTCCACTATCACACTCATCCCAATGCCCAATACTGTCTGCTCTAGCCAAGGCAGGTCTATTTCTTCAGAATGTCTCCCTCCTACCACCTCCAATCTCTGCCTTTACTTTAAATACAAATATTTTGCACCTACTACATACCCTGGATACACCCTAGCTTTTTTTTTTTTTGAGACAGGGTCTCGCTTTGTAGTTCAGGTTGGCTCTGAGCTCACTATGTAGTCCAGGCAAGCCTCAAACTCAGCAATCCGCCTGTCTCTGCCTCCCGAGTGCTGGGATAACAGCTGTGAGCCACCATGCCCGGCACTGTGGTATGAGGTATTGACTGTTGGTGGGCGTGAGTCTCCACACCCAGCATTGTATGTGGTTACCGGGGATCGAACTCAGGACCTTGCACTTGTGAGGCAGGCGCTGGAACCACTGAGCTAATTCTCCAGCCCTACACCCTAGCTCTTTTGTGATGGAATCACTGTGGTTCACTCCTCATCTCCTTAGATGTATCAATATCAAACATCTGCACAACCATTACTCTCTTGCGTCTGGCATCTTTATTTTGCCACTGATATTGTGAAGAGTCTGAAGTAAAGATCTGGTACCACAATTCTTGAGGAATTCCTACCAGATCTAGTACAGCTCTAGGCTCAAAACTAGCTGAGTGGAAACAGAGTCAGTATCATTTCAATTACTTACACAATCTCAGTCAGTCTGATTTGCCAGGGAAGAAAGCCTAATGTGCTGTCCACAGGACCGAACTTCAATATTAAATCAGGATCAGGGAAATGACTGGAACCTTGGAAATAAAGACATAACATGAAATTAACATGCATTGCTCATACACATACACAGATAAAGGACAAGATCTGCTACACAATGTATCCAATTTCTTCAGAAGCTTTCCCTCCATTTCTATGCCTCTCACATACCTCAGCATATTCTTTAGTAGCTATGTCTACTCCAAATGTAGAGATTTTCTCTCAAGTCCAAGTAACTGGGCCAATATCTGATAAGCAAGGCAACCCAATCCTCACCCTAAATCCAGAACATACCCCAAGTGCCCTCTATCTTTTTCAGCACAGGTGTTCTTTTGGAACCCAGGAAAGGCACTACTCAAAGGCACAATTATATGGACCCACAACCAACTTCAGAGATGATGAGGACCCGAGAAACTATCTCTTCCCCAGGATTCAACTCCCATCTATGTAGTAAAACGCTTCCCACTCTTTCTAGAGCCCAAGCACTTCAAAGAGCAACAGAAGGCTGTGCCCCAGACTTGACAATGCCCATATATTTTGTATGTGTTATGAGCTGGTTTCCATATAAAATGCAGCTTAAAAAAGTGAGGAGAGGGCCAGAGGGTTAGCTCAGTGGTTCCGGCGCCTGCCTCGCAAGCACAATGCCCTGAGTTCGATCCCCAGTAACCACATACTATGCTGGGTGTGGAGACTCACGCCCACCAGCAATCAATACCACATACCACAGTGCCGGGCATGGTTGCTCACGCCTGTGATCCCAGCACTCGGGAGGCAGAGACAGGAGGATTGCTGAGTTCTAAACTTG
>PVIC010011102.1:0-42031 GCA_004025085.1 Thryonomys swinderianus
CAGGCTGGCCCTGAGCTCACTATGGTGCCCAGGCAAGCCGCCGCGAACTCAGCAATCCTCCCGTCTCTGCCTCCCGAGTGCTGGGATGACAGGCGTGAGCCACCACGCCCAGCATTATATGTGGTAACCGGGGATCGAACTCAGGTCCTTACGCTTGCGAGGCAGGCACCGGAACCACTGAGCTAACCCTCCGGCCCAAGACAGTCTCTTTTTGAGTGGCTTTGACAAAAGCAGTTTCACGGAGTCATGGGGGTGGCATCCAGACCACACGAAACGGGAAAGTGCAGCAAGTGGTGACCATCTCTGCCAAGACTCTTGGCTTCCCTGAGGAAGAAAGAAAGGAAGCCTAGAGGGCAATGGAGACTGAAGAGAGAATCTTGCTGTTTCAATGGTGTCCAAATCTTGAGCAGGTTCACTGCCAGAAGAAGGCAGCAGGAAGAAGATGAGAGGACGGGAAAGGGATAACGCCTTGAGAGGTCTCTCAGACGGCAGGAAGAACAGGACTGAGTCAGAGGGGCAGGACTGAGCCTGGAGGGAGAGGGAGGAAAGGTGACAAGGTAAGAGCAGTGTGAATTGTTACAGGAAGCACTTTTCTGGCTTCCAGTTTTTTCTGCAAACAAAGAGATGAAAAGGGATAAGGATACATCTTTCCCTCACTCCATTGTCTGGGACCTCAATGAAAGATGGATTAACAGGAAAATATCAGCATCTTCATGCAGATATTTACTCCTATCAGATCTAGGGTACATTGCTCGGTGACTTCGTGCAACAATATGTCTTCTAGTCTAGGCCAAGTGTGGCTTTCCACTAGCAGCTCTGTTTGATACTACGAAAGTTCTTAGGGAGACATTCTCTAAGGGGAAAGTAAGCAGTAAGACTTGCAGCTCTCAGTGCCGCTGAGCAAAGAACTGAGATTTGTCTGCTTTTGCATTTTAAATCATTAATCTCCCCGCAGGGAAGCAGCTCTAGGAATTTCTCTGCAAATGTCTTCTTGCGAGGATTCACAAGGGTGAAGGAGGATTCCTCACTATTCATTGATACAAAGAAGCTGTACATAGAGGTCCCCTTGTGCTTTCAATGGGTTATGATTAGGTTGAAAAGAAATTCTCCTCTGTTTTTCCAAAAAGCATTTTCCCTCCCAAGCTTTCCCTCCCAAGAGGAGGTTGATCTCTTGAGAGATCTGCAAATGAACCTTACCACAGAGATCAGCAGACAAACCCAGGATGCTCACAGGATGCTGTTCACAACAAAATTCCATTAAAAGATAGAGGATCCTTCATAGAAGGAAATTTAATCCATACTTATCCTTAATGCAGATTTGTCACCAAGATATGCTTGTTTTTTCAAAATATATTGTTTTTACACTGCACTTGAATTCCCATTATGTCTACAATTTAAGTAGCTGTGGTACAAATAAACCTTAGTGCATCAGCACCGTATGGTATAAGCAAACCATTCTTAAAGTATTATTGTATGAGAACCTGTAGATGTAAATGAGTTCCAGAACATATGACAGATTTTGTGAAATAGGAAATATTCAAAGGGAATGTTATAGGGGAAAGTAATGAGGGGGAAGAATAAATATGATTTGAAAAGAAAAAGAAAGCACATGTATATAGAGGGAGGGGGATTGTAGGGTGAGTAGGGATAAGGGTAAAAATGAGAATTAACTCGTGTCATATACTGATACAAATTCCCCAATGTTGAGTGTGATTGTGAGTTGTATATAAAATGTACCAATAAAGAATCCAATTTTTTAAAAAGTATATATTGTCTCAGGGCACTTCCTCTATGACAAGAGAGAAAAGCGATCCAAGAGTTACAGTAGTTTTTCTATATTTAGGGTCAATTCCGATAGACAGCACTAGCCTAGCCAGTGGATTTTACAGAGGGCAACATACATTCCTTCTTACATGCAATGTTCTGAGTAGAAAAATTCAGCAATGAGTAAAATTTTAAGTTTGCCCAGTGCTCACAAAATGACTAAGTGCAGCATATTGGATTCCGAGGCTTTTGTGAACAGCACAGCGGATGTTCTCCTCCAATGAGGGCGCTTTTAGGCCACAAAGAAAACCCTTCTGACTAAAATGTTCAAAGTGCATGATTAAAGGTTTCCAATGGCTGGCAATTTTATGCTGGAGATACAGTGCTGATATATATAAAAATATATATATATGTAAAACTTTAAAAACATGCATATATATATACATATGTATGTATATATATGTGTGTATGTATGTATATATATGTATGTGTGTATGTATGTATGTATGTATGTATGTATGTATATAGTCAACAGGTTGATCTTGTCAGAGCTAAAAACCTGTTTTTCCAGCTTCAAGGGAAAAATGGCAGAGGGAAGGATCCTGTAGGTGCTGAATTTGGTCAGACTTCCTCCCAGGTTAAAATCACCATCAGCCTCAGCACCACAGCAAGGAAAGCCCTTCTCGCCTGCCCCCGCGGCTGTGAGCCACCCCAAGGAGCCCACTTATTTTTTCTCATCAATGGAAGCTCACACGAGGCACACTTAACTTCAAGCTGGTGAGAGAATGTGAGGCTCCCTCCCACTTCTCCTGCTGGTTTTTGAAGAAACAGACTGTAAGGGCAGGATCTTGAGTGATGGACACCTAAGGAATTTGCTCAGAAGGCTACATTCACTGCCTTCTGATGTGTAACTGAGCACGACAACTTAGCCCTTTGTGCCTCAAGTCTCCCACCAATAAAATGGGGACATCTCACACCAAGAGAGTGAATGGAAGTGTTAATCCTAATAAAAACACTGCCAACTGAGAGCTGAATCCTATTATTTTGTAGGTATGTAAGTTTCTGAGGGTGACTTACTGCATTTACCTCCACCTTCTGTTGTTGATTCCCATGGGTAAAACAAGAGTGATAAAGAACTGTACAAATTACTCATCCTCAGATAGAGAAAAGTTGCCCCTGTCACAAATGCACGAATAGTTTATAATAGTTTTCCATAGTTTACACGTCAAAAGGTGATCAATATTTCACCACCTCAATCTCAATGAGCTCTGACGGTGTTGTCACACACACCTCCAGAAAGGAAAACCATATGAAGTCCTGTGTTAAATTGGTGCCTGGCACATGGTGGGCCTTCCACAAATGCCGGCTCCCTTCCAATGTCCTTCCTCTGTCCCTCGCCAAATCCATGTGCACAGAGGAGTGTGTCTTTACAGTTACACACACTGACTTCTCAAATCCCAGACTCTCTCCTCTAGTAAAACAAAGGCTTTGCTGATAGATTAAAGCTCCTCTAGGCCCTTATCAAAAATCATCACTGTAGCCAGGCGTGGTGGCTCACGCCTGTCATCCCAGCACTCGGGAGGCAGAGACAGGAGGATTGCTGACTTCGAGGCTTGCCTGGGCCACATAGTGAGCTCAGGGCCAGCCTGAACTACAAAGCGCGACCCTGTCTCAAAAAAAAAAAAAAAAATCACTGTAGATCAGTTATTTTATTATATATTGCCTGTTCTTTTCAAACTCTATCTCACAACTTTTCCTACCCGCTGAGCCTAAAAGAAGATGATATTTTTAATTAGGTAGAATAAACTGTACTTTAGTATTTATTCATTTATCAAGAAAGGGACAGACAGACAAAGGGGACAAGGTGGAGAGAAAAAAAGCAGGAAAGAAATAGTTGAGACCTCCGATCTGTCAGGCATTCGGCCCAAAAGAGTAACTGAATCCTCCCCCAACCTTAAAAGAGCTTGCAGTCTAGGTGAAAAACCATAAAAACTAAAGTAAATGCACCAAATAAATTAAAATCAAATAAAGACATCAAATAAACTAAAGAAATTAAATTTAAAAATGTTTCACAACAGTGTGCGAGCTGATAGAACAGCACTACCGTGTCTGGAAACCTGACTTCTCATATATATGTTCAATGGCAGAATCTCCCTTTCTCAGCCATTGGCCTTACCTAGAACTATCATCTTACAGTATGAACCTAAATTGTCAACTTGCATTTATACTAGTAAAATATTTTATATCTACTTTGTGTAATAAGATTTCATTTAAAATTCTACTGCCAATATTTAGAAAACACTGTCAAACAACTATATTATTTCAATTCTTCTTTAACTGAAGTAAAAATAAACTATTAACCATAGAAAGAAAGTACCTTATTATTCACTGAAAACTTACTATGGCCTGTCCTTTTGCTCCAAATCCTTTACTATATTTAATTCTCATAACTTCCATGCAAGGTGGTATCAATGAACCAGCTCACAGATAAACTCTGGTTTAAAATCCATTAGAGCAGACTTCAAATTGATCTTTAAATTTTTTCTTGTTTTTGCCCACAAGTAAAGCTGTTGATCTTCTTCCATTTTCAAATAGAAAATGACTATCTATCTAGATGACAATTTTTAAAATTCACAAAAACAATGTCGTTTATTATTTGTTCTACTTTAACTTTTAGTCCATATGCCATCAGAGTAATTCCAACTGAAAATACTAGCAGAAAGCTAGTATTATTGCTTGCCTTTTATTGGACCCTTGTTTATTTGTTTGTCTTTTGGTACTATGGACTGAACTCAGGCTCTATGTTCTGAACTATGTTCCCAATCCTTTTATTATTATTGGTTTGAGATAAGGTGTCTCTGAGTTGCCCAACACTTATGTTGCTTGACAATACACATATCTGACAGTTTGAAGAATATGGAGTTTACCTAGTTCTTTCAGGTTTAATAAACATATGCTCTAAATAAGTCAAAGGGTTCACGTGGATGCCCACAGGATGTAGCAGAGACTATCACATGCAAATAGATATATTTTCTTTAAAGACAGTAGAGTCCATTTTTAAAAAGTGGTACTCCCAAACTGTCTAAGGCAACCTAATTTCATCTCCTAAAAATGCGTTTCTTTTTGTCATCTATTCTAGTTCTTGGTGAGTACCATGCAAACATAGCCAACTCATTTATGATACCCATGAAATTAACTGACTCTATTTATAATTCAAAATGTTAGCTCACACTCCACAACTCACTTTCACTTCACAGGAATGAATATATTCTTATTGGGTACATTTAAAACCGTTACTGAGCTTTATCTGATCATTCTGAGGATAACATATTGCAGAGTAATAGATATATTAACACTTGACAATATGAACATAATACTTTTATAGTTGTATTGGTCAGTTTCCTTATCTCTTGGACAGAATACCTGACACCCTCAGCTTAAAGAAGTAGAGGTTTTATGTGGCTCATGGTCTCAGATAACTCAGTCCATGGTCAGCTGGCTCCAAAGGAGAAATAGGATGGCACAGGGTGTGCAGAGCAAAGCTGCTTAGTTCATGGCAGCCAGGAAGCACCGGTGAACAGTGCCAGAAAAGGAGGGAGTGAAGGACCAGATGGAAACATCCAGGCTGCACCCCACGCACCTCCACACATGCCCAGAAGTGTGCTGCCCCAGTTCTCTGGGGGAGATTCCCAAAGGCAGTCAGGTTGACACCTCACCTTACCCACCACAGGAGAGTGCACTAAAGTCATAGTGCATTAAATTCATAACCTCACTTAATTTTCACTATAAGTTTGTAAAATAACTAGGATTTAATGAAAAACAGATGACACACCACTGTCATCTGGGCCTGGAAGGTACCCCCACAGCCCAGGCCAGAAAGTGTGGTCCTCAGCTTAACTGCTGGAAGATGTGGCCTGGTAGGAGGATTCGGCTCAGCACTTCCCCTTCTACTCATTCCTGTCCCAATGCCCTGTCTCACACCAGACCCAACACAGCCAACTGACTATGAACTGGAACCTTCAAAACTGCAAAGCAAAACAGATCTTTTCTTTTTTTAAAGCTCATTATCTCACAAATTTTGTTCCAATAATGGAAAACTGAGTAATACACAAATTCAGGTACAATACAGTGATGATATCTAGGTGTGCAAAGGGGAAGGCTAAGTCCAGGCCATTTTTTTTTTCTGAGACAGGGTCTCGCTTTGTAGTTCAAGCTGGCTCTGAGCTCACTATGTAGCCAAGGCAAGTCTCAGCAATCCTCCTGTCTCTGCCTCCCGAGTGCTGGGATTACAGGCGTGAGCCACCATGCCAAGCCAGGCCATTTTAATAAATGAAACAGTCTGTTCAATGCAATCTGATGACATCTACTGCTAGAGCATGTGGGATTAGAATCAGACAACATACATTCAGAAGAAAGCTGTCCTTCCTGTCGGATTAGCCAGGCCAGTTCTTTTACCATAGTCATCTCAAATTATATTTTAAATATTCAGGGAATAAATTATGAATAAATAAGTATCAGTCCATAAATAAAATATATCCAATTTCTGCCTGCAAAGGACAATGAGTCCGGATTTTATAACATCTCCTGGGGGATTATTATTTATACAGTGTTCAAATAACACTCATATAACAAACACTATGTCACCTTTCTTTTGACTACAAGAGTTCATTTGAAAACTGCTACCTTTTACACTCCCACTACTATCTAAACATGTGTGCAGAGATAAAGTGACTAAAATACCCATCTGATCAGTTCCCTCCTGGCCTTAGCATTGAAACCCTTCAATGCCATGTAAGTCAAGATTATGCTCATCCTAAAATGAAACCCTGAAATAGTAGATCTTTAATGATGTTGTCTCAAACTAAGACTATAAATTTGTATATTTTTATTACAATTAAAGTTTAGTCAGGCATGATGACACATACTTGTAAGCCTAAATACTTGGGACTCTGAGGATCCCAAGTTTAAGGCCAGACTGAGCAACTTACTAAGATTCTGTCTCAGAATAAAAATGGCCAGGAATGTACCTCAGTGATAGTACACTTACTTGCCTGGCATATGGATAACTCTGGATTCAATCCCAATACCATAAACAATAAAAAATAAAGCAGTAAAAACTTCTCATGTGAATTAATGTTCTAGAAGCAGAAAATCCTAGAAATGTGTCTTGTGCATTAGAATTCCAAAGTGGTCCACATAAGAGCTTCTCCTACGCAGTGCATTTATTTATACCCTAACTATCCTGGGAAACGCTTGGCCAGTTGTCATTTCAACCAGTTGACTGTTATGTTCAATAAATCTGATAAAACTATTGTTTTTGTACTTTCTGTCATATTATCTTTTAAAAATTAATGAGAAAAATGTGCAATTTTGGGTTATCCCGTATTTGAATAGCTGGCCTGTGGAGCAGTGAAGTGAGTGATTTAGGGTTGCCCTGAAATCTGTTCGCAGTGCAGCGTCTGCACTCTTTTTCCCTTCTCACATATGCTCCTTAGAATCATTCACCAAAAGAATCTGAAAAAAAGTTAAACAAACAGGAGAAAAACTCCCTTGAGGATTTGAGAGGATTTTCATTGTGGCTATTACTGCTTGAAGCATCCAACCAAGAAGAAACAGAAAACCTAAGCATGGACATTAGGAAATCTTTTCAGAAAAAATTATATGCTTTCCATTTGTTTCCATGTGTTACTGGGTTCAATTTTCCAGCCTGTGAAGTAGAAAGTGGCTGTTGGCAGCCTCTGACTTGGTGACCCACCTATGCAGAAGCTGGTAGTGGCAGGCAGTGATAAAAATGGCTCTTGCTCAACCCCAATGCCCACAACTTGTGTGTGATGCTCGATTTCACCACACAGGAGATTTGGCCCAAGAAATTACACAGCTAGGCATGGAGGAATAAGGAGTGGGCTGTATCCCTCTCCATAGTAGCTTCCTATATGCAGTTCCTAAGCTGATGTCTCAGCTGACGGAAGATCCAGCAGCCTGAGACATACAAAGCTTTCAGCTCCAAAAGAGTTATTGAATTTAAGTAAGTAAAACCAAATTTTTCTTTCCTCTAGAATCCAATAAGAAAATCATTTCATACAAATGACAAAGAAGAAAAGACCAAGATATATTATATATCATGATATTATATATAATTTAAGGAAGACATGAACTGTTTATATAAACAGTTTATATAAAAATATTTTGCACTGTTTTCATTTTTTTAAATCACTACGACTATAAATGAATTCTAGAATGTATGATAGACTTTGTGAAACAGGAAATACTCAAAGAGAACGTGGTGGGGGAAAGGAATGAAGGGAAAGCATAAATATCATTTGAGAAGAAAAATAAAGGACATGTATATAGTGGGTGGGGGTTGTGGGGTGGGTTGGGATATGGGTAAAAATGAGAATTAACTTGTGTCATATGCTGGTACAAATTTCCCAATGTTGAGTGTGATTGTGAGCTGTATGTAAAATGTACCAATAAAGAATTCAATTGGGGAAAAAAAATCACTACAACTAGACACCAGATTTAAATACATGAACTGTAGCTTCAGGCTAGGTACGCAACTTTGCCACTTCACTGTAACAGGCCAAAACTGGTTATTGGGCAGATAATTTTGTTGGATTAGAAAGAGAAAACAAAATTTCACATTGAAAAATGCTTTCTAAAGTAATACATAGCCCAATGTGGTATCCCCTGCCTATAATCCCAGCACTTAGGAGGCTGAGGCAAGAGAATTACCATGGACTGGAGGCTAGCCTGGTCTATACAGTGAGTTCAAGGCCAGCCTGAACTACATAGTTGAGACCCTGTCTCAAAAAAATTATTTTAAATAAAACAACAAAGTTATACATATTTTTGGCTAGTGTTATGACACCTT
The DNA here is from genome assembly GCA_004025085.1 of Thryonomys swinderianus. Classification (NCBI taxonomy): domain Eukaryota; kingdom Metazoa; phylum Chordata; class Mammalia; order Rodentia; family Thryonomyidae; genus Thryonomys; species Thryonomys swinderianus. Next base: position 8,636 of record PVIC010011102.1, read on the forward strand.
GATAGTGATCTGTTTAAGAAATAAAAGTATTTTCATATGGATAATTTAAATATTTATATTGAGCATATATTTTTAGGTTAAAAGTAAAATAATTTAAAAATATTTATGTTGAGAGCAAGCCTAGTAATGGAAAAAAAGATGCACCCAGGCTTCAAGCACCCTATGTCTGAGGACCAGGAGACACTGTGAGGCAAAATGTACATATGAATGAGGAAACTAACATGGGGAGGAGTGGGGAATGGGGCACTCTGTCACTCAGCCAATGATTCCTCTTCTAGACATCCTTCCAGAGGAGTTAAAGACAGCATAATGCAACAGTGCTGTATGTATCCTCTGTTTACAGCAGCACAACTCATAGCAGCTAAATCTTGGAAGCAGTCCATGTGTCCATCAACAGATGAATAGACAGAGAAAAATGTACCCATGCACAACAGTGTAGTACTCATCCATAAAGAAGGAGAAACTTGAGTCACGTGTAGGAAAGTACATGCACCTTGAGACCATAATGTTGTGAAATAAATGAGACACATGAGCATAAACATTGTATCATTAAAAAAAATAAAAATAAAAAAACATTGTATCGTGGTTTCTCTGTATGTAAATACATTTCAAAATAAAAGACAGATAACAGGAAAAAGGAGAGAGAATTTATTGTATTCCAGTGTGGACAATGTATCTAAAATGTACTTTGATTTAGTATAATTATTTTATGTATTTTATATATTTCTAGCTCATTAATTTGGTTGTACGAATGATAATTTATAAAGACTTATAAGGTAAATAAAACTCATGCTGGCAAAAAACGGAGAATGGATAGGAAGGGGAAATAAGAATTGAGACATATGCATATATCAATTTCCTGCAATATATGTAAACGTTGTTAACTACAATATGTGCTAAAATTAAAATTTTAAAAACTACAGGCAGTTCATAATTTTATATTATCTCAATTATATCTGCAATATATGAAACAGGAGAACAGTATTACTGCTCCTTTTTTATTGTCATTGTTTGCTTTGGGGTTGGGAATCAAAATTGAGACCTTATACATACTAAGTACACATATCTATATCTAGCTATAACTCAATCTTGTTCTAACAGTTAGGAAATATATATTTGGAAGGTTAAATGTCTTACCTAAGATCACACAACTAGTAACTTATAGAATCAGTTCTTAGATCAAGATTGATTTTGTTCTACCAGAATGGGAATAGCCAGTCAAATGGGATTTCTACTTTTAATTTTTTGAGAAATCTCCATACTTATTTCCATAGCGGTTGTACCAATTTACAAGAAGGGTGCTTTTGTCCCTGACAGTCTTGGCAGCATTTGTTCTGGATTGATTTTTTTGATGACAGCCACCCCTTCTGGAGTGAAATCTCCATGTCACTTTAATTTACATTTTTTGAATGGCCAGCAATATTGAGCATGTTTTTCATGTATTTATTAGCTATTTGTATTTCTTCACCCAAGAAGTGTCTATTTGTTTTGCACATTTTTAGATTGGGTATTTAAACTTGGGAGCCCTAATTTTGATTCTTTTTTGTATTCTATATATTAGTCCTTTGTCTAAGGAGTAACTGACAAAAAGTGTTTCCCATTCTATAGGTTGTCTCTTCATTTTGTAGGTGGTTTACTTTGCTACACATAGCTTTTTAATTTGATGTGATTTTTTTTGTTGATTCTGGGTATTATTTCTTCTCCAACTGGAGTTCTGTTTAGAAAGCCTTTGCCTATGTCTATGTCCTCCTGTGTTCTACCTAGTTTGTCTTTGAGCACATTGCTTCTATCCTAATGTTTAGATCTCTGGTCCACTTTTGATTTTAGTTTAGTGCATGGTGAAATGTATAGTTTAGTCACAAAATTTAACATGTGGATAACCAGTTTCCCAGCACCATTTGTTAAAGAAGCTACCTTTTCTCCAGAACTTTTGTCAAAGATAATAGAGCTGAATGTTCCTGGAATTGTTTCTATATCTCCTATCCTGTCCACTGATCCGCAAGTGTGTCTTCTGCCAGTGCCATGCTGTTTTTATCACTGTGTCTTTGTTGTATAACTTGAGTCTGTGATGGTTTTGACCTTCCCTTAACCTTTTGTTGCAGTATCAATACCTTTTGAATTAAAAGGTATTTTAAATAATTTTAAAATTATTTTTTAAAAAAGAAATAGTATTCTTCACTGCTGGTGAAGATGATGATATTTACAGACAGTGAAAATGGGCACAAGCTTTCTGAAAAGCACTTTGACAGTATGTACAAGAAGCTTTGAAAATATTCATGCCTCATGGTAAGCCATTATCAGCATCATGATGAAAGGATTTCTTGCTCTGTTGTATGCTTTATATCCATATCTTACTTTTTCTAAACATTAAAATAATTTTATTTCTATTGAAAGATAAATACAAAAATATTTGTGTCCATTATATTATATGCCATTCCAAGAAATTACTTTTTAAAAATGTAGACAGGGACTATCACAAAATGAGACCAAATAGAATATATCATCTATTTGATAACTGCAAACATATACCAATAACCTTCAATTCTAAGTGGAGATGATTAAACAACTGATAATGATAATTGCTAGAAAACATTTTAAGCACACATTATAATAGTATTCTTTTAAGTTACATAAGTATTTACTGGCATGAGGAAAGTGCTTTTCTTGTGTATTTACTGCTGCGAACCAGAATAGAGGCTAGCAGTGCACCTGACATACAGTAGATGCCAATCAATATCTAAATGCACCTGGCATACAGTAGGCACAATCAATATCTAAACTAAGCGACAGAATTCTAAGTTAAAAAAAAAACAGCAAAAACACTTTCTTCCTCTCTCCTGCCTATCAGTTTCTGTTTCTCTGTATCTCTGTCTCTCTCTCTCTGTCTCTGTCTCTCTCGTTCTCTCTCTCTCTCACACACACACACAGACATACAGACATAATCTCAATTTTATAAAATAATCAATGGAAATTCTAGAAAGAAGTATAAAATATTAACAACGTGTCTTTGAATAATCTCTTGCTTCGACTTTAAACTCTATGTATCAATTATATATTTTTATGGTGGAGACCTCTTACACTTACAATCAGGAAAACAGTGAAGAGAAAAAAAGAAAAATTCTACAAGTGAAGTAAAATATGTCAATTATTTCTCATTACATTATCCTGAATATACAGCATTTTTCATTCCCACTGAAATATACAAAAGGAAAGGAGATATTAGTGGCATGAATAAATGAGGAGGTACTCTTTAAAAGACAGCCCAGGAAAGAAAATATTAAGTAATTTTTAAGTTAGAAACAATGATATTGAATATTATGAAAATTTTATAGGTGCTTTTCTCCCTGTATAATTATACATATGAAAAATATAGCATCGTATAAAACCTTTAGATACAAATTATTTATTTTCTCTACAATGGAATTATATTTAGTCTCAGACATACAGTGCCACAAAGATTTAGACATAGTGCTTACTGTCAATTTTTAAAAATGAATTCTTTATTGGCACATTTTACATACAGCTCACCATCACACTCAACATTAGAGAATTTGTACCAGTATATGACACAACTTCATTCTCATTTTTACCCACCCGTAATCCCCACCCCTTAAATACATGCTGTTTCTTTTTCTTCCCAAATAATATTTACTCTTTCCCCTCATTACATTTCCCCACCACAATCCCTTTGAATATTTCCTATTTTAAAAAATCTATCATGCATTCTAGAACTCATTTACACCTACAGGTTCTCATACCAAAGAAAAGATGTGCTATTTACATAGCTGTGACCTATTTATTTCACTTATTAGTGTGTCCTCAAGGTGTATTCATTTGCACATAAATGAATGAAATTTGTCATTCTTTATGGTAGAGTAATACTCCATTTTATAGAAAAACCACATCTTCTTTATCCAGTCTCCAGTTGATGGGCATTTGGGTTGTTGCCAAGATTGGGCTAACACAAACTGAGCTGCTATGAACACAGATGGTTGTACATATGATTCTTTAATTACTTTGAGTATATTCCTAGCAAGGGAACAGCAGGGTCAAATGGGAACTCTAATCCTAGTTTTGTGGGAAACCTCCACACTGATCTCCACAATGGTTGTACCAAGCTACAATCCCACCAACAATGGAGATGGGTTCCTTTCTCCCCACAGCCTCACCAGCATTTATTGCTGGTTGATTTTGCAGCCATTCTTTGTGGAGTGAGATGAAATCTCAGTGTTGTTTTCATCTGCATCTCTCGAATGACCAGTTGCTGTCAATATTTTAAAATCTCAATCAATTCTATTTATTTAAAATGTCAAGTCTGTAGCACTTAAAAGTTGTTCCAGCCAATCCCTGACAGTCTTAAAGTGGAAAATAAACAATTTCAGATGCCCATATTCACAAAGATAACTAGCCCCCAAAGTGACATGACTTGTCAACTACAGCACAATATCACCTGCAGGGTGAGGCTGCTAGCCATCAGTTTGGGCTTCTTCCATAAAATTATAAAGCATTACTTGTCACATACTGTGAAGACAGATGGTAATACAAACCTAAACTTTTGCATTCCAAGGTCTGCTTTATCTACAATGCTTCCCTCTTACAAAAGTAAAATGTGTATATAAAAGGTCTGTGGCAGTAAATTATGTAGTGAATGTTTCTTTTAATCTAAGCAGCCTAATCCATGCATTAGTTTATCAAGTCTGGGACCACCTAGTAAGTTCAGAGAACACTGCTACATGCTACTAGAGATTTAAAAAATTATGATACAGATGTGTAAATACTGTATCACTTCTCTAGTATGAGAAACTAATGGTATAAATGAGGTACAGAATGTATGATAGGCATTGTAAAATAATAAGAAAATGTTCAAAAGGAAAATGAGGTAGGGGTAAGCAAAGAAGAGAAAGAAAAAATTTGATGGTAAACAAAAAGAGGCAAAGCTGTGTATATAGGGAGTGGGGGTTGTAGGGAGGGAAGGGGAATAGGAAAAATGAGAATCAGGATGCGTCATGCACTGGTACAAACTTTCCATCTTTAATATGATCATAATGTATATATAAAGTGTACCAATAAAATCAATTTAAAAATAAAAAACAAAAAATTAATATACAATCTAAACTGAATCCTATTTGTGCCATATTTTTCAAAAACAGATTCAAATACATAACTTACTGAATGCCAATATCTCTGACTTTTACAGTGAAATATGTAGTCTTCTTACTGCAGTAGTTTTTTTTTTAATTTTCCTTACTATCACATCTATACTTGCAAATAACTGCTTTGCAGGTGTGTCTCCTTTGATGTAAATCCTATGATCTGTTTCCAAAAATTCCAGAGCGGGAAAATATTGGTGGGATTATAGATGAAATGAGAATGACTGTGATTTAGTGATTTTTGCATATGGCTAATTGGGGGGTAAATTTTACTATTTTGATTTTTAGCTTTGAGATTTTACATAGTAGACAAGTTCTGTTCTTTTGTTTTGCTTTGCTTTGCTTTGCTTTGCTTGGGGTGGTTTGGTAGCACATGGCTGTAATTCCAGCATTCTGGGAGGCTGAGGCATGAGGATCACAAGTTCTGTCCCAGCTTGGGCAACTAAGAGTTTTAGCAAGACCCTGTTTCAGAAAAATAAAAATACAGGGCTAAGTATACAGCTGTATTTGAAAGATGAGCTGAGTTAAATTTCCAGTATCCTTTAGTACTCCTTTTATGGAGTGTTTTCTTTTAGCAGTGAGTGTCTTAATTACATCAATTTAGGTTTTCTTTGATCTCCATTCCTGTGATGGGCACATGCTGCAAACATGGCTGGAATGCCACTTCGGTCTTGAGGATGCCCCACTCAGATGACCAGACAATACAAAGATTCTATTCTGGGGCACAGATGAGAGAATAAATTGATTAACTCTGCTATGACTCATAATTTAATCATTTGGCTAAAGTCAGGCATAGCTACAGCCAGATGAACCAAGAAAAAATGATTTAGATAACATTCAGCTGTTCTAATGACAATTACCCATGGTGCTACATGGCTGATGCAATTTGGTCTCTGTGCTGGCCAAGCCATCACTACTGCAAAGGACATTAGGGGTCTGCTGAAGCATCAGTGAAATAATCTTCACTGTTTATTCTATTTTATTTTTTGCATTGTCCCATGGGCAAAAAGACGAATAAAAATTAATAATTACATTTTTGACTACTTGAAAAATGAATTTGCTCAACTGATATTATGAGAAAATTAGGAGAAAAATGCAAATGGTTAATAGTCACTATGATGTCTATTTAGAGTGACTGTAATTTTTCCTGTCATGTTCACTTAACTGTTTCCTTTCCTTTATCTTATCTACTCATAATCAGAATTCCACCACATATAATTCAATTAATTCCTACAGTTGTTCTCCACATAAACAGACTCCTCATAAAAGCAGTATTAAATACCACTATCAAATCGTTAAGTGTTACAAATAATATATCTTCTAAATATACTACTAAGGATTTATATGCCTGTTGATTTTAATTTCATTAACTCACTCATGAAATAAATAAATTTTTTAAAAAGCTTTAAAAATGAATCTACTGCAATTAAAATGGCCCACAGCTTCTAAGCATCATACACTGCCACCTAGTGCTAAACGTCTCTACCACAAAATGCACAGCTCCAGGAACATGGAAATGCTGTATTTTAAAGGAAATTTACCCCAAAAAGCCAATCTGAGGTGTATTTAGTCAAATATTTTCAGCAGAAGGCTATTGCAAGTACATAAATTACACATGCCACAAAAATCATGTGTCTTATAATCAGAGACGATTAGGTTAGGGTTAAAAAATTGCAGATTTTGTTAGTGAAAAATGTTAAGTCTGGTCTTTCATACTATGCAGCGTATCTGTTATGAAGGTGGCTATGCTCATCTCGGAGTGGTATACATGGTTATCTAGCCAGTCTGATACACAAAGATCAAAAAGTTCACAAAGGCATCACAGTGCCAAAATAATCACTAATGATCTGAGAAGATGGGGCTTTTCACGATAACCGTAATCTCCACTCACATACAGGTTTTAAGCTCCACTTAAGATGCCACTGACTTTACTATTTCGTTTTCCCCACTGGAGTGATTTTTGTGTTCTGCTCATGCTCCCTGCTGGAGTTTCTCTCTCCTCTCTTGTCTTTTTAGAAAAGCAAAACCTCCTGAAAGTGAAATGATAACCACGTGGAAAGTACTGAAGAAGACTTCGCTGTGCGTGACACTGCTAGGGACAGGCAAGACCTTTCCTTTGTTCGTAGATCCTAAAATGGTACTTCTGCATCTGTTCCACTTAATGCTCTGTACTTAAGAATTGAAGTAAAAACAGAAAGATGCATCATTCTGTTAAGTTTTTCATAGTGGGAAAACTAAAAATCTTTTTCAGTCATGGTTGCTTAAGTTTTTAAAGAAACATTCTCCCTCTTGAGGAAAAAAAAAGCTCAGGCTCTCTGACAGACATTTTAAAATTCATAAATAAATGATTATAACAGTTAATATATGGACATTTTAAAGATGTACATCTTTCTTTTATCTTGGAAGGTACTTTTCATTGCTGCTGTTATGCTTGTCATTCAAAATCAGCATGACACAAACATCCCCGTTTCTCAAATTTTCCTATCCTTGGAAAATATCACGGACTAACTTTAAGTAATGTTGTTATTGTTGCCTTCCTCAATTTTCATAACCAGAAGAGCAGGTAAAAACAGATAGATGGATGGGTGGGGAGATGGGTGGATGGATGGATGGAGGGATGGAGGGATGGAATGAGCATCTGCCTTTGGGGGAAATGTTATCTATATCTCCATGAAAATCATGACTGCAGGTAATTAATTACCAAAAGAAATTCTAATCAAAGCCATAGGATTTAGAAATCTACAGTACTCAAGATTCTCTTTAATCAGTTTAACTCAAGTGCTGTCTATTTCACTTAATTCCTCAGAGGGTCATTGTAAGCCCTTCAGCATGGAATCTGTATACTTAGTTGGAATGGTTGTGTAGGGTAGAAAATAGATCTTATTTAAAATATTGCAACTCAAGAAACTAAGTTTAGGAAATATGCATTGTTTTGAGATGACATCTACCATAATAGTCAGCATGTGGTAAAATTATAAGTCAATTGTAAAAAATATCTAAAGTTAAGGATTTTAGGTATTCCACTGGAGATACCCCAATAAGATACTTTCAAGGTAGAAGACAGTCGGTATGCCCTGCTCCAGATGCATATATGTATAAATGATATATATAACACACATGTAATTTATATAACATATATATAAAACTATATATATATATATGTGGTTATAAACCATAAAATGTTATGAGTTTTACAAGCATTTATTGACCTACACAGTGGTGAAAATGCATAAAGAGAGTAAACTAATGTGTCTTAAGTCAAATGATATTCTGGAGACTTTGAAAGTTTCCTTAATTTCCTCCCACATAACTTAATGCCTTTTCTAGATACCTACAGTATCTAAAATTTTGGAACATAAAGTTTGCAAGCATATTTTACCCCTAAAACAATTAAATCACAGAATCATCATTTGAACTCATCTGGAAATAAGTGTTTAAGCTGAAACTACTGATTGAATACCCTCATTTCTAAGCATCAGTATTAAAGTCTAAATGTTTATGAGTTTGTTGTAAGGGGCTCTCTGATCAGGATTTCTAACCCAACATAAAAATGAACTAACAACATGGCCTTTTGAAAAGATGACTTAGGGCTTTAGAAAGAGATGGGTCAATAAGGTACAGACTACAGAAGAGACTGAGACGGCCTTCCACTGAATATTTAACTTGAGGGTATTATAAGCAAGGCTTTTCCGCCTATTAAAAATCTCATGTGAAAAGACAGGGATTTATTGCACACAGACCATAATATGATATTTATGTAACTAATATTAGTACTAGTGGGCATTGCTCACTCTGAAATATTCAGTAAGCATTTTACTAACTAATTATGATGCCATCAGATTTTTACTGAATTTTCAGATGTTAGATGTCTACCTGAAAACTGACATCTATTTGGTTGCTAAGAGATACCAGATCAGTTTAGAAGGCTTCTATGCCTATCTGAGAATTATCTTCCTGGGTTTTGCCTGAAGGTAGTGAAAGTTAACTGTGTTACCCATGTGAGAATTTATCACTTTTGCAATAGAAGATAATTCAAAGGTATCAGAAAAGAAATGAATAATTTCTAATTTGCACAATTTGGAACAAATATCTGGCTTTTCCCAGAGCTTAATGATTTTCTATTTCACAAAACTAAAATATAAGCACATTCTTTCATAATCAAATTTAACTGATGAGTCTGTAATACAAAAAGCATTTCACATTCTGACAAAAATTTTACAAGAAATGAAGTCATTCAATGAGCATCTCCAAAATGAAGTTAAATCCTGTGTCCTCAAAGGGAAGCTCAAATCCAACACTGCAAAAATATCTTGTGCCTGTAACTTGCACTACAAGATTCTTTAAGTGTCTGGAGGGACCAGATAACTTGGTCTAGGTGGTTGCCTTTATGCTGTAACAGCGTCAAAACAGCATGTTGCTATAAATATGTGCTTCCCCATTGGTTACTAGCTTATCAAAAATAAGTATTTGCCCAATCAAAGAAAATACTCCTCAAAATAAGAACAATTTTTTAAACAGCAAATGTGTTTCCTAATGAAACTCTCTCCACATGCACATTTCATAACCTTTCAAGGACAAACTTTTAAATCATCTTAGACAAAAATCCAGTGAAAAAGGGTACTGTTGCACAAGCATTGCTGAATTACTGTAAATCCAACAGGTTCAATTTTTAACCCCCATGTATTTGTCACGAGGCCATTAGATTTATTATAATTTCCTGTCCGTGCTTTACTGGAGTATTTCACAAAAGAACATGACAGAATGCACTTCCTTGTCCACTAAGCAAGCTGCCAATGGCCACTGCCCGGCCCTCTCCTTACGGGGCTCCTAACACACCATCTCCCCGGTGCCCTGCTGATGACTCCTGCACCACACGGGCTGCGTTTGCATTCGTTCACACTCCTGCCACTTTGGAACCAAGACCAGCAATAAATTCCGGTTCTGAGCACGGGCCCTGAAAGAGGTATGCCACTGAGAGAGGGCTGCCGGGTGCCCATCCCCACAGAGAGAAGGTGGAAGTGTCCTCCGTTTTCCCGGCTTCTACCTATTTTAAGAGTAACACCTTTAGAAACAAGTTCTTTCCTGCTGAGGAGATGTAGCAAAGATGTAATTCTTTCCTACCGAGGAGGAAGGAACTAGGCAAAACCGAACACTTAGACTCGGTCCTAATGACCTCAAATAACACTTAGGGAAGAGGGGGAAAAGTACTTCAGAGATGAACAGCAAAGCAAAGCGACCAATTCCCATCACTAAAAGTAACAGAAACCCCCCCCCAGGTTTTCCCTCTAAGTTTCTGTGCAGCAGCAACTACATCAATATGCTCATCCTCACCCTTAAGAAACCTCTTGTCTCCAAAAAGGAACTGCTGGGTCCTCTGCGCTGGGTTTTTCCAGTAACTTTTGTGCAGCAGCAACAACCTAATCAATGTGCACATCCTCACCTTAGAAACCCTCTTGTCCCCAAGCAGAAAGTGCTGGGTCCGGTTCCACTGCGTTCTGTTCTGGGGCAGAAAGCTCTGCTCCAAAGGGAGGAGAACCCGGGGGCGGGGTGGGGGCGGGGCCGACCTCCGCCGCGCTAGCAGCCGTCTCAGGACCAGCACAGACCTGCTAGGTCCATCGCGAGCGGGGCTCCTACACTTGCCGGCTCGGAAGAGCCTGAGAGTCCGCAGCACGGTTCTCCCCTCCCTCCGAAGGCCTCCCTGCCCCGCGCTGAGGCCCGACCTTTCCCCCACCGTGAGAGCTCCGAGCAGGGCACAGGGGCGTGGGCGGTGCCCGGGGAGCCAACGGGACCTCTAGGCGGGTGGGAAGTGCCGGGGCGAGTCTGGGGTGCCGGTGGGAAACGTGAGGGCGCTCTGGGAAACGTGGGGAAACAGGGTGGCTGGCATCCGTCACCTTCACCGGCCCGGCCCTTTCCCCGCCAGAGGGAAGCGCTTCTCCTTCCGGCGGCGGCCGGGCTGCCTGTCGCTGAGATGAGGGGAAAGGGCGAGCGGGGCCACCGCGGCAGCTGCCGAAGACCGACCGCGCAGGTGGGCGCAGCCTCGGGAGGTCGGCGAGGCCGGAGCGCAGAGCCGGCGGCCGGGAGTGAGTGCGAAGGCGGCGCAGGCCGGCGGGGCGCGGGCCGGGACCAGGGAGCAGCGCAGGCAGCCCGCGGGCGGCTCGGCCGGAGGGGCGGCCGCGGCTGCAACACTGGGAAACTTGGTGCCAAACGCGCCCTCGGGATGTGCCCCGCGCCCTTCGGCTGGCTCCGACGCCAGGAGGATCCGTCCCCGTCACCCTCCCCACCCCGCAGAATCCCCCCGAGCCCTCGGAGCTGGGCGGGTCGTTACCTCTCCCGGAGGCTGAGCGGGGGGCGGCGGCGGCGGCGGCTGACACTTTTCGGCTGACTTTCCTGCGCTCGCGCGTGAGCGTGTGCGCGCGGAGAAGGAGCTGTAACCTGCTATTTATAGAGCGGAGCCCTCACCGGGGGCCGAGAACCCGGAGCAGACCAGCAGGCGGCGGCGCAGGGCGCGGGCCGCGGCTCCCGAGCTCCGCCGCCCTCAGCTCTGCTCGGGGCTCCGGCCGCGCTCCCCGCCTGCCCAGCCGCGCGCGCCCCGAAGAAGTTGGAGCCGGTGCTGCCGCCTCGCGCGCGGCTCACACGCCCCCTGGCGCAAGTGCGCTCCCTGCCCCCACCGGGCTGCCCCTCTCCCTCCGCCTCTGCTCTCTCCAGCCGTCTCCTCCCAATGTCACCCGCAGCCCGGGAGAAGCGTCGGCGGCGACGGAGACGGTCGCGCCCCTGGTACAGCTGCCTCCGCGACGGAGCGAGCGGAGCTGGTGGCCCCGCCGCACACCCCACGACCTGGGCCTCTGCACGCGGGGAGTGACACCGCCTAGCGTGGCGGGGTCACTGCTACCTCGATGAGGGTGATCTGTGGTCGCCAGGCTGCGGCTGAGCAGGAAAAAGCACAGCGAGAAACTGGGGCGGGAGGAGGCGCCCCAGACCTGGGCGAGGACTGTCCCCCAGCCCAGGGTCGGGTCCTGAAGGTGTGTGAAGCGCTGTCCGCGTTCGGGGGCGAGGTTGTCCGTCGCCACCCTGGGCCCGTCTCTCTTGCCACTCCACCCTCTTGGCCCAGGTGGGCGTCTGGCCGGGACCCCTAGGCACAGCCCCACGTTGCAGCGTGGGGGTTGAGGCCGAATTGCTCCCCGGGAGCGTGAGACACGCCTTTGACAGCCCGAGTGCGTGGGGACAAACCCGCCCTGGTCGTGTTTGGGGTGTTAGGAAAACGGGGAATGTAATCACGCAGTCTGGAAGAAGATTAAAACTCCCCCGCTTCCTCGCCAGCAAGCCCACGGGGAGAGCACAGAGCCTGGTTATTCCAGGCTGCAGGGTGAGGGGCGAACGACTCGCCCATCTGCGCCTTAGAGGTGCCACCTGGTGGCTCTGCCGAAGGTTTCGTCCCGCTGCTTGCAGGTGCTGGAGCGGTGCCTGGAGCTGGCCAGTAAGGCCCCTCAGTCCTCCTCCTTACCGGCCCTTTAAATTCACATTTCAAATAAAACAGAGAGTGAACGCCTGCGTGGAAGCCTAACATTTGCCATGCGAAGAGCTCTTAACCCCAAAACCAGGACGGCAGAATCAATTTGGGTGAAGTCAGCACTGACCAGTTTCGCGAAGTGGGAAGCGTCGGCCCCCAGCTGCCAGCCCTGCTGCCGTAGCGTTCCACGGACAAGCCTCTGGGTGCTACTAGCTTGCCAGCTTTGTCAGTGGCAACAAGGAATTGGGTTGCTTAGGTTTGGGGGGTTCGTTTTCACCTCTCTACTCCCAAAGCTTGAGCCAAAGCCTCACATGCCAAAGTCTCATGGTTATAAAATAAACGAATGGGGCCGGAGGGTTAGTTCAGTGGTTCCAGCGCCTGCCTCACAAGCGCAAGGTCCTGAGTTCGATCCCCGGAAACCACATATAATGCTGGGCATGGAGACACGCCCACCAACAATCAACACCTCATACCACAGTGCCGGACCTGGTGGCTCACGCCTGTAATCCCAGCACTCGGGAGGCAGAGACAGGAGGATTGCTGAGTTTGAGGCTTGCCTGGGCTACATAGTGAGCTCAGAGCCAGCCTGAACTACAAAGCGAGACCCTGTCTCAAATAAATAAATAAATAAATAATAAAATAAAATAAACTAATGAACATCACAGGCCAGAACCTATGCTCGGACTGCTCTCTGAAACCCTTTCCTCTCCCCTGTCGGCCTGTCCCTGATCTGCTCCATCACAGGCAACCTGAATAAAGAGAAGAGAGAGGATCATCAGGCCCTGCCCTGCTGCAGGACACCCCTACAGAGCTGCTTACACTACTGGGGTCTCGCTGCATAGGCAGTATTTAAAAACACCCACTTCCAATGGGGAGAGTGACTTTCAGAGTAACGTTCAGGCTTGGGACCACAGCTCAGCCTTTTGTTAAAACATAACATTTTCAGTCTGCTTTTAATTCAGAAAAATTGAAAAAATATTAAAACATGAGAGTGCCAGAGTTTTGCCACTAAATTGAAAACATGAGCCTATCTGTCCTCCACATGAAGGGGTGTGTGTGTGTGCGTGCGCGTGCAAGCCTTCGTGTAGATTGCTGTAGCACTGTCCAAAGTCCTAAAACACTCCTTCTAAGACACAGAACTGTAAAATAGACACAGTTGGTTACTCTGGAAATGAACGGTTAAAACAAAGTACCCAGAAAACTCTGTTAGTAATTAAAATTCAGACATAGATCACACTGAACAGACCCTTTCACAGGGGGCTGGAGAGAGACGTGATGGACTGTATCTCTAGGAAATTTCCATTTAGGAGAGACAGAGAGACAGACACTAGCTGTTATCAGGACCCTATCACATGTATGTGCCACATGACATTTTTAAAAATCCATCCATCAGCCTGATTATTTACCCTTTTTGAGTTATTTGGAGGCATTTTCCTTGAATAAGCCTAGGAGAGGTCAGATGCTTCTGTGGTTTGTTAAACTCAATCAGCTCTTACTTTTACAAACCTTGAACTTTCAGCAAGTTGTGCCCCCAAAACATAACTCTGTTTGCCAATGAAGACGAAAATATTTTTCATTTCCTTTTGAGATACTTTTGTAAGAGCAGAAGCCAGAGGTGATTCTCTGTAGTTACCTTGCTGTCTGAAGCAATAAAATCAAGCCAGGACATGGAAAACTAATGTCACACCCCTCTGCAGTGAGGGAACTTACAGTCTTTCTGGACAGTCATTGCTCCTAGAGTTTTTGTTTTTTATTATTTCAGGTGCACTTGCTACAGTACAATAAGTATCTAGAGTTTTATCATCTCTTCTGAAATGTAGTACCACACAGAAAGTTTTCCTAAACCACAATGTTGATTTGTAGTATTGATTCTTCGTAAAGAGAAATTTTTGATTTCATCTTGTATCAGTCAGTGCTCACTGGAGTAACAGGTTCGATGTAAGATGCATACATACATAAGTGAGGTATGGAGGAGTGCAGAAGGCCCATCTGCACGCTGGAGATCTGAGGATCTGACAGCCAAAGGCCTGGAGTTCATTCTAGCATCTTGCAAGAGTCCTTATCAGGAGATCAAAGGTCTATGCTAGAAGGCTGAAAAGTCTGTGCTGGAGGCCTGGAGATGGCATGCAAGGTACAGGTGAAGGCTGGAGCATCTCTGAAGAAAAAGAAGAGCCTTCTTTCTTTGCTTCCCTTTCATTCCATTCAGGGGACAAACCTAAGGGTTGGTGCCACTCACACCTAGGGTGGGTCTTCTGTTTTCAGTAAATCCTTCAACCACACCCAGAAAGAACTACTCTCATCCAATTTAATTAGGCATTTCTTATGCAAATTAACACAATCAGTTAACTAGCACACACTGTAGACTTTTAAAAACATTAGCAAGGGTTAAATTTACTATTCATGTATTTAGATCAACTGGTAAGGATAGTACTTTGCTTTAAGTATTTTTCTTATTCCCCAGACAAAACACTAGACGCTCAAAATTAAAGGAGGATAGGTTGGTTTTGGCGCAGTTTGTAGAGATTTAGGTTCATAGTTGGCTGCTTTCAAGGCAGAATGGGATGGCAGAAAAACATCACAGAGGAGAAACAGTCCATGCCAGGCAGAAGGCAGGAGGACCGCAAAGCCATGAAACACCAAGCACCAAGACAGCCCCTTTTCTGTCCTTGTATTCTAACCTGCCTTAAGGACATGTAGCACTCATACTGGAGATGGGTCTTCCCATTATTCACACCCAGAACTGAGCCATACAAATCAGTGGGCTAATTTAGTAATCACACAACCTTAATTCCAGCATCATGCACACTAGGTCCAGCCACCTCTGAACAGCGCCACTTATGACCCTACGTGTAACATTTAGCTATAAGGGATAAGAGAATGTAAGGAAGAAAACAAGGAGCAATAATTCTGTGGTGTACAGATGTGTATGTAAGTTTCAGTGCTGAGAGAGACAAAATATCCCTTATTCGGGAGCTCTCAGGTGGCTCTTCCCAGTAGAAGTAATAGTGTGACTTTATGATCTCTTGATGAGGGACTGGCCGGGTAAAGGAGTTTTCTCACAGACAGTTTTGCTTCTATTTTCATGGCAAATTAAATCAGAGATATTTTAAATGAAGTGAATGGATGTAAAATGATTTTAATACTTATTGAAGAGAAACATTCTCCTCTCACCTTAAGTAATATACTACATTTCTAGAGTTGTGTATTATGAAATAATGAGATCACAGATATGAAAATGCCAGATCTTTTCTTTGATATGAGCACCTGTAGATGAGTACTAGAATGTGTGATAGTTTTTGTAAAATAGGAAATATCCAAAGGGAATTTGGTGTGGGAACATAATGAGGGGAAGGAATAAATATGATTCCAAAAGAAAATAAAAGAGCATGTACATAGGGGCTGGTGTGTAGGAAAGTGGGTAAAAATGAGAATTAACTTGTGTAATATACTGGCACAAATTCCCCAATGTTGTGTGTGATTGTGAGCTGTATAAAAAATGTACCAATAAAGAATTCAATTTTAAAAAAGAAATGGAATCCTATTTCAAAATACTACAGGATGGAAAATTTTAATATTCTTACAGTTTTAAGCCCCTTTGAAAATCTGGACAGAGTTGTAGAGTAGTTCCCCAGGAAAAAAAAAATGAATTTAGGCATACACATGTATAGCATGATGGTATAAATTATATTATTAGGATCTGGGACTTTAGACTGCATTTTTTTTTTAGACAGGGTCTCACTTTGTAGTTCAGGCTGGCCCTCAGCTCACTATGTAGCCCAGGCAAGCCTTGAACTCAGCAATCCTCCTGTCTCTGCCTCCCGAGTGCTGGGATGACAGGCGTGAGCCACCATGCCCGACACTGTGGTATGTGGTATAGATTGCTGGTGGGCGTGAATCACCACGCCCAACATTGTTGTATGTGGTTACTGGATCGAACTCAGGACCTTGCATTTGCAAGGCAGGCACTGGAACCACTGAGCTAAATCTCCAGCCCTAGACTGCACATTTCTTTTGTCTTTTCCCAATTGTCTTCATTTAAATAAGTGAAGTAAGGACTTCATTCTTGAATAAAGTGTGCAAAATACCAGTAAATATAAACCAAAAACAAACAAAACAACATTTGGATAGGGCACGTGTGTGAATCCTCCCACTCCACCCAAAAATGAGATCTACATGAGCCATAGGTAGGTAGACAAGGGAGGCGGAGGTCTTAGAAGGAAGGAGACGGCAGTGTGGGGGAAGGCTGTGCTCGCCTGCTAGTGCTGCCACAGTAAAGTGTGGGCGACTGGGAAGCTAGGGGATTTACTTTTCAGTTCTGGAAGCCAGAAGTCCAACAGGATTTGTTTCTGAGGTATCTCCCCTTGACCTAAAGACGTCACCCTCTCTGAGGCCTCCTGGGGTCTTTTTCTGAGTACCCCTCCTTGAGGGTTCCTTGTATATTTAAACTTCCTCTTTTTATAAGGACACCAACAAGAATAAAGGGCTTCCATAATTCCCTCCTTTGAAGTTAATCATTTCTTATAAAATCCATGTCTCCAAAAACAGTAATATTCTCAAGTAGGGCATCAAGGTATGAAATTGGAAGAGAGGAGAACA
The DNA here is from genome assembly GCA_004025085.1 of Thryonomys swinderianus. Classification (NCBI taxonomy): domain Eukaryota; kingdom Metazoa; phylum Chordata; class Mammalia; order Rodentia; family Thryonomyidae; genus Thryonomys; species Thryonomys swinderianus. The sequence goes on from PVIC010011102.1 coordinate 25,889, forward strand.
ATATTCCAGAGCAAGTCTAAGAGTGAAGTCAGGATATAGGTTCCCTTTTTTAAAAAAGGACCTAAGAGCAAAATTTGTAGCCAGGCTTGACAGAAAAATCTAAAACATACAAGCAAATGTACACTAGAGATATAAATGTCAGTTTACCTTATCTGTCCTCCGGTGCTGAGGGTCCCTGGACCTTCTCATGTAGTCTGAGTGATAAGAAGCATGGCCGCCCCCGTGAACCCGAGGAGGTCCAGAAGTCTCGCAGGGGAGGGAGAGTCCGCGGAGCAGCCGTGGCCCCAGAGTCTGCTGGGAGGACAACCAGATTAACGCCAGCCAGAAAGGAAAGGCTGACTGAGTGAAATAAACCCAGAAGCCCCTGAATCCTCTTGGGTGCCTACTGGTGCAGAGATGCGTGCTCAGTGGCTGTGCACCGGACCTATGAGATGCTTTCTGTGCACAGGGAGGACACACATGCAGTTAGCAGATCAGAAACAACAGACAAGGTCATCGTCACCCAGGGATGACTGGGTCATCGGCCCCCAGTGTCACAGTGCTTCAGAAGTCACTGAAACCAATAAGCTACCACAACAGTGAGAGAGATCATCCATACCTTAAGTTGACTAAGGTGTAAACCAGGAAGACCTGGTTTAGATTCTTACACAGTACTGACAAGAAAACCAAATTAAGTTTTAGGAGTACAAATGGGAAATATAATAAGTTACTTTCATGGTAGAAAAATTATGTTCTACTTTTTCTGCCTGAGGTTTAAAGATTCTATTTTTTATTTCTACTGTATCTTTTATACTTCACATGTTTAATACTTTGTCAGAAACCTCACAGATCTCCCTGAATATCTTCTATTCTTCCAGATTAAGAGTACTTTCCCAGGGGATTTGGTTCTTTAAATTTGGTTGTTATGGTAAAACTTCTTAAATGAAAAATTGTGTATGTGTGTGTGTGTAAAACTTCCTACTAATGTAATATTTGGTTTTCTATTTTCTTCAAAAGAGTAATGTCTATAAATTATGGCACAATACCTTAGCTGATTATGTTTAATAAATGCCAGAAAAAGAACAAACTCATAAACAAATTATAGATAATCACTGTGTAGCGATAGTTATAGTCAAGTGTAGTGGTTTCAAGTTTAACAATGTAATATAGTTTCACTTTAAGAATACAAAACTTTTGGGGCCGGAGATTTAGCTCAGTGGTTCCAGCACCTGCCTCGCAAGTGCAAGGTCCTGAGTTTGATCCCCAGTAACCACATACAATGCTGGGCTCACATACATACAATGCTGGTGACTCACGCCCACCAGCAATCAACACCACACACCACAGTGCCAGGCATGGTGGCTCATGCCTGTAATCCCAGCACTCAGGAGGCAGAGACTGGAGGAAATTATGATCCTTCAGGTTCCCATTTCTGGCTACCATTTACTATCCAATTATGTCATATGGCATTACTGAGGAGAAACTCATATGTCAGGCACATTTCCGGAAGTGTTTGTAATAAATGAGCATAACAAAGCAACTGGGTGTTTCCAGAAGTAAGTACACTATTTCTGAACATCCTGCTGTTTTGTTCCTCCTTGTCTCCATCTTAGCTTCCACAGTCAAGTACTTAAATACATCCTTCTTATTTTAAGACGTTCCCCTTTATCTAATCATCTTGTCATATTACCATCCTCAGTCCATTTTCTTGGATGAATCAGTTCTACCATCCTTCAGTAGTGTGAGTTATGCTAGACTAGACCAAGTTGCATCACCAGAACTAGGAGCCCCACCTAGATCTCTCAGCTGAACATGGACGCTTCTCTCCACAGGAGATCAATTTGTTTCTCAGGGAAAAAACTATGTTCAGAATCATATGACATTAGGTCCCATTTATTGCCCTTCAATTCAATGGCTGTGTGACATCTGAGCAGATTTCTGAGACTCTGTTTTCCAGTCTGTGAAAGGGACGGGACACTACCTACCTTGTAGAGTGATGGCAAGAAGTCTATAAGGCACCATAAGGACCTAACGGCACATTCACCTTGCACTTCTTCTGTCCAATGTCTCCTTGCTGAGACTAAACAAGAGGGACACAGAAGCAGCAAAATCAGATTCCACATAATCTCATTTATGGGCTCTAGTATAATTATTTCGCTACTACCTAAAATTTGTCATTTGTCACAGAAATATTAGACAATATCTGTGAAAAGTGACACATCTTTGGAGAATCTAGTCACAGTCAGTAGCATACAGAAAACAGTTTTCTAGAGAGTTTGCTACAATGTCTCAGCAGCATAATTTCTAACTTCCCGTTTATTCTTACAACTCTTTTTTTCTATATCTTTGATTCATTCTAATAAGAGTTCACTAAGTAACTAATACTTGCCACAGATTACACTGAGCTATGGGAATAAAAAGGTGAAGCAATTAGAAATTTCATCTGCATGGTTTAAGAAGCTTAGGGTGGATTTTGCTAAGCCAATCTTCTAGTATTTATGTCCCACTCAGTTTACTTTAATATTACATTCTGAATATCAAGACAGAGGAATATTAAGCCACAAGGATAAGCATATTATTTCACTGAGAAGACAAAGCTAGTATTTAAGTGTACAAACAGGTACAAAACAAGGTGAGATACTACACGTCAAAAAATAGGCCAGAGTGTTGTGAAAATTAGGAAGCAGGAGAAAACAGTGAGAAGGATGGAAAAAAGGGTGTGGTATTTGCTACATGAAGGAGTTCAGGGAATACACCTGCGGGACTAAGGTATGAGGTCCATCTGGTGACAATCTCATCCTTCAGGTCTAATTTGAGCATCTTAGGCTGTTTGTGTCCAACTTTACCCCTGTACACTGCCTTTGGTTACCTTCCTTCCTGTCTTGCCTTTGGTTATTCATTTGTCTCCATCACAGGGTCACAGCTCCTTTGAAAACTAGAGACCCTGTTTTATTTAGATCATGTAACCAATGTGAAGGATCCAGACAATTCTGAGAACTTGGAGCTCAGTTATGTTTATTTATTTTTCAATCAGTTAGACCCAGGTTGAACCTCTCCCCACCAGCTGTTTTGGATTTCCTGCCAGGGTGGGGTTTACCGAGTTCTGGCCACCTTCTGAACCACAGTTTTCTCAGGATTTTAGATTCCCTACAAGGTCAGCAGGAACTTTGGGCCCCACGTGGAATATTCATTAACCTTTTCCTCTGCCAGCCCTCTCTAACGTAGTACACTGTGCTGAGTGTTTGACATCTCTGAGATATGCCATCTTTGGGGTTCTTCAGAAAGTATCTGAGGGGCCGGAGGGTTAGCTCAGTGGTTCTGGCGCCTGCCTCGCAAGTGCAAGGTCCTGAGTTCGATCCCCGGTAACCACACATAACGCTGGGCATGCAGACACGCCCACCAATAATCAACACCGCATACCACAATGCCGGACATGGTGGCTCATGCCTGTAATCCCAGCACTCGGGAGGCAGAGACAGGAGGATTGTTGAGTTCGCGGCGGCTTGCCTGGGCACCATAGTGAGCTCAGGGCCAGCCTGAACTACAAAGTGAGACCCTGTCTCCAAAAAGCAAAAAAAAAAAAAAAAAAAAGTATCTGAGTATATCTACCATCTCCTCACTGCTATTCAGCCAGTAAAGGAAACAAAGACAATTACAGTAAGTCTTTTGACCTTTTTATCTTTCCATGTTTCCTTCCCTTTCCCCTCTCTCATTTTTCTACATCCCTACCTTATTCACTAAACTTTCTCCTACATCATTTCTTCTTTTTCCTGGTAACAATCATGCTGCCTGTATGGGATCATAATGTCAGAGCAGATATAGAGAAATAATTTTATTTGCTATGAAATGTCATCATGGGGCCAGAGATTTAGCTCAGTGGTTCCCGTGCCTGCCTAGCAAGCACAAGGTTCTGAGTTCAATCCCTGGTAACCACATACAACGGGCATGATGATTCATGCCCAGCATAAATCAGTATCACATACCACAGTGCTAGGCATGGTGGCTCATGCCTGTAGTCCCAGCACTCAAGAGTCAGAGGTAGGAGGATTGTTGAGTTTAAAGTTTGCCTGGGCTATATAGTGACCTCAGGGCCAGCCTGAACTATGAAGTGAGACCCTGTCTCAAAAAGAAAAAAAAAGTCATCTGGATTATTTAAAAAAAAAAAAAAAGAACACTATGTCCTCTATTACACAAGTAGTTGAGTTTTTACATATGTATAATCACTAACTTTTTGAGGACTTTTCAAATTCCACAGTAATTTTTATACATACACTGGCATGCTTGTTTTTACAGCATATGCCATAAAAATATAAACTTATGGATATTTTTCTTTGTAAACAGAGTATTAGTGTCTCACACAAAATGCACTACAATATTCTCTAAGGTAAATACTGAGAATCATTGCAGATAGATCAAAAATGTTCTTCCTTTGAAATACAGCATTTATAAGTGAATAGAACCATTTGAAACCCATGGGAAGAGTTGAGGAAATTCATCAATGTGAAAAGAAAACCAAAGATAACCATTTTCCTAAAATAAACTAACATTTTATAGGATTGAATTTTGGTTTCTTGAATGTAATAATGAAAACAAATGAATCACTCATTTCATGCTTTCTATAAAATACAGAATACCAGAGGTAATTTTTTTTCTGGTTTTCTACACAAACCCTCTAGAAGAAAGTAGACACACATTCTTAAAAACACTGGTACATTATATGTGCTGGGTAAATAGTAGCAGGTGGCTGTGGGAATACCATTTATTCCAAAACTATGAACATTTTGTCAAGTTTTCTAAATGGAGATTTAACTCAGATCTTGTGGTCAAATCGATTGTTTGGGGACAAAGTACTTTGGTGAGCTTTTGTAATGGTAAAGCAAAAAAAAAAAAATACTATTCTATTGTTGGAAATCCAATACATTGGGAGATGGCAGAATTCTACATAATTATGGAAAGGGTTTTCTCATTGTAGGTCCTATTATATCCCTGAGAATGATTGTTTCTTTTGAGCTAAGGGTTAGCAGTAATGCATGAAAGGGAAACTGCATTTGTCTCTTTTTAGACCTCAAAAGATTGGTCCAGCCAGGGAAGCTATCATCAGAGGTACTTACCTCTCAAAGATGGAAGGTACTCCTTGCAACATGTCAGCAAAACAAATACCATTCCCTCTGGATTCCCATTCTGCCCCATCCCTGAATCTTATTTCAGAATATGTTAGCACAATACTATGGATTGTGGAGGTCTAAACAGCACACACTCCTGCTTATAATTTTGAAGACTGGAAAGTCCAAGATCAAGGCCCTGGAAGATAGCATGTCTATGAAGCCCACTTCAGGTTCATAAACATCCATCTTCTTATTATAATCCCCTATGTCCACGGCAGATTACTCAACCCCTCTCATCCTCTCTTATGAGGATACTAATCCTCATCTTGAAGGCCTCATTCTCATGACTTAGCTACCAGAAGAAGACCCCACAGCCTAATACTATCACATTGGGAGATTTCAACATATTAAACATGGAAGGAAACATACATTAAGGCCATAACACTCCCCTTCCCAACTATTCCTGTGGGAGGACTTTTATTTTACAAGTCTAAGAACTCTGTCATTTGCTTATTCTTTCTCCACTGTCATTTCTTTCTGTATCATCATCCATTTGTGAGATGAAAAGTGCAATAACAAGAGCTTAGCTGAGCCTTGGGAATTTTGTTCTCCTCTCGGTGAACAAGAGACCAAAAGTTGTCTAGAGAAGCTAGCAATGGAGTTGGAACCCAAAGTCAATCATTTGTGGGACTCTCCAAATTGGAACAAATGGGTAGAGTATAGAAATATTCTTTGGACTGAAGAAATAGCATAATTCCTAAAATCAATGTGATGCCAGATCCCAACCATTCTTAATTGTTTGCTGAGGGACATGTTACCCTCGAAGTCTAGAGAAGTCACAGACATTTGTATGACAGCTAAAAGGAACAGAATTGTACTAAACAAACACAAACCACCACATGGTACATGGTATTTGACCTATCTGCTGTCTATGTCTTTTTCCTGTGCCAGAGAAGCTGCTGGCATTGCTGCCTCTAGAGTCCTGGTCACCCTCTACCTGACAGCTGTGAGTGGAGGCATGAGAAAAGTTTGGGAAACACTGCCACAGTTCTGCTCTCCTCTGAGTCCTTCCATATGAGCATGAATACTTCTCAGCAATTTCATTGTCAGAGCTCCTATTTAAAGGATTCTCTCTCTCTTCTTCCCACTAATTGAATGTTCTTGATCCTCCTCAGACTGAATTGCAAAGGACAGCAACAGATTGATGAAGGTAATTAACATCTCTTCCTTAAAGAGAGCCTCTGGAAGCAGGCCAGCTCATAGTTTGCTGACCCACACATAGGTAGGTTACCTTAGATAAGTGGTCCGTGCTTGTCTAGAAACTGTAAATGTCAGCATGGCACCACTTTTGAAAGCAAGGAATTGGGAGCTGGGTGTATCAGCTTGAGAGCGATACTGAGCACCAGGCTGGTACGTGTTCTTACTGAAACAAGTGCAGCTTCAAGTACATAAGAAAATAGCCTGACACACTTGCAGTAAAATATATACATGTAAATATAATATAATATAATATAATATAATAAATATAATATAATGATATATTTCCACTCAATGTCATGGAATCAGAGATTTGAGTACTTAACACAGTGGACCTCTCTTAGAGATGGGCTAAACCAACATAGCACAGGAAAGTCAAATCTCTCACTGTCCATATCAAATCTCTAATATGTTACTCATTCTTGAGCTTTCTCCTTCTGAAATAAAGAAAACACTGCCCATTCTTTTTTATTCTCTTTTATTACAAAGTATGCAGTTGTGGTTTTTATTAGTTCTGAAAGAGAAAGCACACTACATGAAATTGTAAACCACAGCTTGATTGTCTCTTGATAATCTTTACTCCAGAGAAGCTGCAGTTTATTTATACAAGTATTGATGAAAGTCTAAATTTTTATTATACACAGACCAATTTAAATTGTTCTTAAAATGAATAAAGAAAAAATAATCTCTGCTTGAACAATTACACAGTTTTCAACAATCTTTGAATGTTTCTTTCTTTTAAATTCCCTTGGAACATAGCTATTTTCATATTACCAATAGCCAGAATTTTTTTCTGGGAATCTGAAGATAAAAGTAAAGTTGCAGGATAGATTTTGTGAAATAGAAAATAGTCAAAGGGAAAAGGGAGTAGGCATAGGTAAAGAAGGGAAAGAAAACATTTGATGGTAGAAACAAAAAGGAAACAAAACTTATGCATATAGGGGGCAGAGGGTTGTAGGGTGGGCAGGGTAAGGGGAAAAAATGAGAGTTAAATCATGTCATGTACTGGCACAAATTCTCACTGTCAACTGTGATCATGATGTGTATACAAAATATACCAATAAAATCAGTAAGAGAAAGTAGAGTTGAAATTTGACTGGCTTCTATCTGCACTGGACAATACTCTCAGTCAGAAATGGCTCATTGGTAAAGCGGTTCCAAGTCAACATGGCGGAAACCTAACTGTCCAAGCCCCCTTGTGCCTGTATCCTCTTCCTCCCTACTGCTGAGCTATCAGATACTTCTGTAGGCTTAGCCACTTGTCAGTTCCAAAGGCTTTGATGGGAAGCATCTGAAGACAGCCAAGCAGCACAAGAGAAACCAGTTTAAAGATATACCTTTTATTCATCCATTCTGGAGTCTATATCTGGTCCCTCTGCTTTGGTTTTATTTGTTTCTGAACTCCAGAATTTAAAAAAATACTTTCTGAAAATTGACTCTCTGTCATGGATGTGTCACTGAACTTTCACAGAATTTATCTTCTTGCTTGATGTCAAAGTTTCTTACCAAGATATTCAGGATGTTTGCTACTTTATGCTCACCAACCCTCATAATTAGCATGTTATCGAAATAGTGGTGCACCATGATATTCTGCATGCTAGAGAGATGGCAACTGTCCCCATCAGCTAAAATGAGGGGTCACCAAATGATAGCCTAATGATAGCCAATCTGGCCTGCAGTCTCTTTCTTTAAGTTTTACAAGCTAAGAGTGATTTTTAGCTTGTAATCCTATTTTAAAAAGTGAAAAAGAAGAACATTCAACAGAGGCTGTGTGTGGCCTCCAAAGCCTAAAATATCTGGCCTTTCTGTGGGGAAGTTGCCAAAGCCTGAACTAAATTATCAGGCAGGGACAGAGAGCTGATACAGGCATTGGTCCACTGCCGCTTCTGGCAGTGGAAACGAAATTGTGCCTATGTTCTCTTTGCATTTAGGTATTAAAAATTTTTTCTTGCCAGTTTGATAACTGTGCATCAAGCATCAGAATCTGTGTTTATTGGCTTCAGAAAATGAAGTCCATGGACCAGCAGTTGGAATTATTCTCTCACTGAGTTTGTTATAACATATTGATATTATCTCACAGACAGGGCTACCTTCCCACTGGTCAAAAGAGCGAAGTAGGGAGTTAAGAGGTAACTGCAGAGGTAGGAAAATCAGAGGAGTAAAAGGAAGTATTACCACTACCCTTTTCAACTGTTTAATAGAAACACTGAACCTCCACAGTGCCTCCGGCACATAGCATAGCCTTAGCTCACTATTTTGATATTGCTTAAGCAAAGAGGCCTCCTCTTGCCTTTCTAGAACCTTCATTCTTGGAGTCAGAGAGTCAATATGGTGATATTGATGAGTATGTTTCCAATGTGGAGACACTGATGAGAAACAGGGAGAGTAACCAGAGAACCATTCACAATGTGTCACACTGACCCACTTGGCAAACACAGACCAAACCCTCGTTTATTCTTCTTGACCCCAATAAACCTCCTCTGAACAGTGGCCCTTAGTGGCATTCTAGATTCCCTGGGAGTAGATTAGCTGAAATTCACATCAATAACAACTCTACAATCTGGGTGCCTCACTTTTCTGAAGATCACAAGCCTTTCACAAGACGTGGAAGACGATGCAGAGTACATACTTGTAACCTTCTACTTCTTCAAAAGTCCCTGGCTTTTCCTTTCTCTGCAGACTGGAGTGTGTGGACAGACAGAGGGATCAGTATGTGTAACTGTGGTTCCTCAGGTCACCGAAAGTTTTGTTTTTATTTCAGTTCATACATATCGGGGGACAACTCACTACACTTCTCTTTCATTTCTGGAAAGTGCCAATCAGTCAGCCATGGCCAAAGATAGACAAAGCCTGCAGTTGTGACCAAACCTGCTGCCTCTATGGCCACACCTACTGTTTGTCTCTGGTCCTGTCACTGTGCTCTTCCCCTACATTCTGCGACCTGAGACTCCTACCTCCCCAGAGAAGCCAGAGGCCTTTTGCTGACAGCTTGTTCCTACCTTTGAGTCTGGCCTGCACTTCTCTAGACATCCCCTGATGAAAGTAGTTCCTCAGCAAAGAAAATGGCCTCCTCCAATGAGGTTTATTAGGTATAGATGAGTGATTTTTCACATAATAATGCATCCATTATTCGCTTATCTTTACATCCATTTTCCTACATTGTACCAAGAAATTATTGGCATTGTAACTTAAGTGTTAACTAGCATCGCCCCATATTTTTGTCAAACATTTCAAGCTGCTCAAATGAGCATATTGAACACAGAATCTCTGGCAAGTGTACTCAATGCAAAATATTCAACCCAATCTAAAATTATTCTTCTTCTTTCATGGCTTTGAAGTTTTCAGAGTCCTTGCCCACATATACTCCAGGTTTTTTACATGGCAAATTGGCAAAATCCTGTAAGTTTTGTTGTGTAGTCTTTTCCTTCCAGCTTCATCTGTGTTTGCTACCGTGCTGGGATTAGATTCCAGTTATGGATCTGATGACAACACTGGAATTTGGGGATGATTGGACTCTCCTAGAGTGATAGTGAATTTTAGGTGTCAACATGATTAAGAAAACCTAGAGAACTGAAAAGGCATTAATTTAAAGTGTGTCCATAAAGGTGTTTCTAGAAGTGACTGGTGTGAGTAAACTGAACGGGAGGTGTCTGCCCCCCCTTTTCCTCTCTCTCTGTCTCTCTGTCTCTCTCTGTCTCTTATCTCCCTTCCCTTTTCCTCCCTCTTTTTCTCCCTCCTGAGGCTGTGAAGCTCTAAGACTACATCAGTAACCTACACCAGCAGTCCCTTTATACATTTTAGGTTCCCAGGACTTTGGCCTCAAACCAGAAATTTAGCCACTTTCTCCAGTATCAAGGCCTTTGAACTTGTACTGGGCCATAATCTTGGCATCCTAGGGTTTCCAACTTGCACCCAGACTGTCAAGGGACTTATCACTTGCCACAGCTGTGTGAGCCAACTCCTCTAATAAACTCTTTATCATCTTTTATTTGCATTTGTCATCTAGGACCTATCCTTTCTGCCTTCTATCATGACAAGCAAAAGAGGAATAGTCTTATGTGCCAAAAACAAATTTGCTTCTGCTTTTGAAGAACAGATTGAAATTTGAGCTTTTAAAACTTTCATATGCATGGGACTCTCCCAAATGTCCCTAATTATAGTTGTCCTCTTTCCATTCTTTCCTATAAACACCTAAGGACTCACATTTAAGTCTATAAATTCACCCCACCTTGCAGTTCAGCACTGAAGGAACCACACTGGCTCTACTTTTCAGCTCAGTCACTACAGCAGTTATACTCCCGGGACAACCACAAAAGTTCCCTGATTATATGAGCACACCTAATAACCAGCATTGCCTAAGCCAGCAACATCTCACCTCTGATAGGCTTCTTATTCTAAAAACAACTCCACCAACAATTTCTTACAGCACCAGGATGCACCTTGTCTGCTTTGTGACACGAGACTCCTAGCTGCCTTCAGCTCCAACTCATGAACTAACCCATCATTACTCTGAACTGTTTGCTTGCACCTGCTGGAGCCAGCAGCTACACTATTACAATTTAACTGTAGGGAACAAAGCAAATTCTATATTGTGCCGACAGAAAAGAATTTGTTTTGTAGTATATTAAGTGGTTTGTTCATGGCCTAAAGAGACCTTAGACTGATCTTCCAGAAAATCTCTTAAATTGTAACACAGGAATGGACCCCCCCCAGGGTGCTGTTGCCATGGCCACCATCAGGATGCCACCTGATGAACCAAGAAGCCATGAGCACAGCTGCTTACTGGGGCTCCTCACACTTCCATTTTAAGCTGCACCAGAACCTGTAGATGTAAATGAGTTCTAGAATGTATGATAGATTTTGTAAAAGAGGAAATGTCCAAAGGGAATGTGGGGAACATAATCAGGGTAAAGAATAAATATAATTCAGAAAGAAAAAGAAATAGCATGTATTATAAGGGGTGGGGGTTGTGGGTGGGTAGGGATATGGGTAAAAATGAGAATTAAATTCTGTCATATACTGGTACAAATTCTCCAATGTTGAGTGTGATTGTGAACTATATATAAAATGTACCAATAAAGAATTCAATTAATTTTAAAAATAGCCACCTCATATGGTGTTGCCCTTCTCTCCTTTTTTCCTTTAGTTTTTAAAACCTAGGGGAAAAGAAGATGTCATAAAATTAACATCTTAACCAGTTTTGGGTTTTTGTTTGTGTTTATCTTTTCTTTTTCTTTTTGATGCTGGGGATTAAACCCAGGAATCACTCAACTCAGTCTGCAGCACTTGTTACTTATAATTTTTATTTCAAGTCCAGTCTCTTTTATAGCCCAGGCTTGCCCTGAAACTTCAGTCCTCCTTCTTTTTCCTCTCGGGTCATTGGAATTACAGTTGTATGACACCATGCCTGGCATCTTAACCATTTTAAGCACACAGTTTAGTGGTGCTAAGTAAACCAGCACTGCTGTGGGGCTATCTTCATCATCCATCCTCACAGCTCTTCTCGTCTTAGAAAATTGAAACTCGGGCCGGAGGGTTAGCTCAGTGGTTCTGGCACCTGCCTCACAAGCGCAAGGTCCTGAGTTCGATCCCCGGTAACCACATATAATGCTGGGTGTGGAGACACGCCCACCAACAATCAACACTGCATACCACAATGCCGGACGTGGTGGCTCACGCCTGTAATCCCAGCACTCGGGAGGCAGAGACAGGAGGATTGCTGAGTTCGCTGTGGCTTGCCTGGGCACCATAGTGAGCTCAGGGCCAGCCTGAACTACAAAGTGAGACCCTGTCTCAAAAAGAAAAAAAAAAAAAAAAAGAAAATTGAAACTCTGTATTCTTGAACAGTAATTTTGCATTCCTTCAACTCTGCCACTATGCTACTTTATGCTTCTCATAATGATTTTGACTACTCTTAATGCTCATATATGTGAAGTAATACAACATTGATCACTTGGTGCTTGGCTTACTTCATGTAGCATGATGACTTCAAAATCCATCTATATTATAGCTATATCAGAATTTCTTTCCTTTTAGAAACTGAATAATATCCTATTAGATATATATATATGTATATCATTATATATATATATGTATATATGGTGTGTGTGTGTGCATATACATATATATCACGTTTGCTATCCATTCATTCAGGAGACAACTGGATGTGTTTACCATTGTGAATAATGCTGCTATGAACACGGATGTACAAATATATCTTTGATGTGAAGAATCAAGATTATTTTACCAGTGTTTCTTTAGAAGCTGATTTGCAGCTGAGTGGGAAGCCTAAAGAAGGATACCATTTCGTACCCTGTCCCCTATAAAGCAAAAATTTCATGTCAAGTGCAAATACACACACACACACACACACACACACACTGTTTCTCACAACACCAAGGGCAAGGGTAGCACTGGACCCTGTCCAACAAAAAGATCACATCTTCAAACAACACCTAGCTGTCCTTAGAACTGAAAGGGCTGGAAAACAAAACCACTGTGACTTGATGAAAGCATCCCTGTGACATTTCCAGATCTCCCCATTAAAATCAAATATAAAAATCTCAGCTTTTCACCCATACAGCATGGTCCTCTCTTGGACTTTCCCAGTGCTCTCTTCAGTGTTTCAATACAGTCCTAACTTTTTTTTTTTTTTTGAGACAGTTTTTTGCAGTTCAGGCCGGCCCTGAGCTCACTATGTAGCCCAGGCAAGCCTTGAACTCAGCAGTCCTCCTGCCTCTGCCTCCCGAGTGCTGGGATTACAGGCATGAGCCACCACGCCCAGCACATTCTTAACTTTTACACCCCTTGACTATTGGTAAATTCTTCTGCCACCTGCAGCACTGGCCTCGCACACACATACCTCACCTTGCATAGCAGATTTAATTTGCAAGTCCCAAATGGCCTTAAGTGCTTATTGGTGGTTTTAAATATTTTTCTGGGGAAAAAATTTTGCTGTGGAAAAAATACCAACATCCATAGTTAAAGAAGTAAACATCTATTTCAGCCAACTATTAATGCGGCTTCAATCCATAATAATCTGACTCCAAGGCAGAGTAGCATGGCACAGGGACATGGCAGTGGAGAAAAAGTCTATTGCAGTGTCAGCAGAAAGCAGCAGTAAGCATGACACAGCAGCAGCAACAAGCCTCCTTTTCCCTTTTATCCTATCCAAGCAATAAGCCTTTTGGGTGGTGCCACCCATACTCAGAACCCACTACCCACACCCAGAACTATGATAACCAATTATTACACCAATCCAGTATGATACCCCATTAACCTCAGTACCATACTCAATCCACACCTACGCAGCCTAGATCCAGCTACCTCTAAAAAGCCTCATCCTGAAATTGCATGAAATTTTGAAGGGACATCTAGAAATCAAAACACTGGCCATTTCCACAACACCCATTTGTACAACTTCTTTGGAGAAATATCTATTCAAGTCCTTTATCCATTTTTGACTGTCTTATTATTGTTGAGTTTCCTTCTACTCTTATTTCAGTCTGGATTCAAGTTTTATAGTATGACATCCAGTTGACAGAATGGAAGCTGCATCCAGAAATGTGGGAACTGTAGATTTTAGCTTGCCAGCCTCTGCAGAACAGGAAGCTACATTGCCAAGTAGGACTCAGTTTTGAGCAAGCCAATCTGTATTACCCATCACAGTCCACTTTTTTTTGGGGGGGGTGGATCTCATGTGATTTGAATCCTGGTACTTACAGGATTTCCTGATGCCAATTTATTTGTCTTGCCATATGTCAACATACTGACTGGTGTTAAATTGTTCATTAGATAAATACCAACCTAATCCATTATTTTGCATTATAACTCCTTAACATGAGCTACTTTCCCAGAGTATTACTATCTGGTCTCCTTCACACACTTGCTTCATATGGTGTATTGCTTACAGGACTGAAGATTTTCCCACCCTGGTGCTGTCTCTGTGTAGCACTTCTCCACAAAAGGACCTAGAAACCAGCCAGTGCCAGTTAGTCAAACATGTTATTACATCAAGCTTTGTGAAACACCAAATAAGAATTATAGGAAAATCCAGCTAAATAAAGCTAGACTTAGAGACTAAGATGGGTGCAGCAAAATCTTTTCTACCCACTTCTAAATATTTCCTTTTTCCTTTCAAAATAAAAGGAAAGCTGAGAGTATGCATGCATTAAATTTCATATGTAAGCTGCATTGGCCTACATCATTATGTTTATAGAGTTGATTCCATATCATATATACATTTGGGGTTTCATTTTATATTTAAAGTCAAATTTTTAAATATTTCTTATTTTTGAAGGTGATGTCCTATTCATAGGAGAAAAGCATTCTTTATGACAGTATTTCACCAGGGACTGTTGTCGTGTGTGTGTGTGTGTGTGTGTGTGTGTGTGTGTGTAAGTTGCTGGCTAAGAACCACTGATGTTCTAAAGACAAATAAAATAGTCTTCTAAATGGAAAATGTTACAAAAGATCATTGACTGGTAAGTTGTAGATGACTCAAGTCACTACTGAACTGCTGAAAATAGACAATGCTCCATTTGCTTTTCAGCTCAAATAAATGAAGCTCTTCATGAAACCTTAGAAAAGGTCAAAAATTTTTATTTTCATCTCAGGAATAGTAGCTCAAACAGATGTAGTGTCCTATGTCTTTCCTGGACAAAAGAGAAGGATAGCAGTGTTTAATTATAGGACACAAGGCTTCCCTGATAGCCTTATTACTTTGGAACATTCAAAAGCCTATCTCTTAACAAAACACAAAAATAGAAGAAACCTGAGTAAAATGTCAATTTATATGTAAGACAGGTATTTGGTTAACTGCATTAAAATGAATAAAACTGGGTTGTATGTATTTTTCAAAAGTAAGGTATTGGAAAACATTTGAATTTTATTTGGTCTACTTATTTATCTGATATTTATCTGAACATGAGAACATTCTAAATATTTAGAATTGCTGTAACAATGACCTGTGATTTTGATAAAGTCAAACAAGAGCTAGTGTGAAATTTTTATTATGATATAATGAGCATTTTTAATAAGAAAAAGTAAAGAATTTCTATTCAATGAGCCACCCTTGGTGATTATGAATTTCACGATGATCTACCAGGTCTGCAGGAGTATATATTGAGGACAGTCTACAAAAAAAAAAATTATTTTGTGTTTTTCTGAAACAAAACTTTATAATTACAAAAGTATTTGTACTTGTTTTTAAAATGTACAAAAATATTTTAAGCAAAACTATTTTACAATGTACACAGAGATATGTACTACTGATACTTTGATCAATTTTATCCCTGAGAGTATAAATTTGGAGCCAGTTCAAATTATTCCTCAATCACTTGAAAGCTTTTACTCTTTTAGCAAATTAACTGTTTTGTGTCTTCAATTCAATATCGGAAAAATAGCCAAAATAATGCAACTATTTTAGGGGGTGATTGGAAAGACTGAATATACTAAAAATGTAAAATATTTAGAAAAAATCTTGGTACATGGTAACAGCGCAATAAATAACAGCTTTAATTATTATTGTGAAGGCTTTCCCTTTCACTCATTTTTTTCTATATTACTGACATGTTTGGGGGATCATCATCTTAAAAAGGTAACTGTAGGGCCGGAGGGTTAGCTCAGTGGTTCCGGCGCCTGCCTTGTAAGCGTAAGGACCTGAGTTCGATCCCCGGTTACCACATATAATGCTGGGCGTGGTGGCTCACGCCTGTAATCCCAGCACTCGGGAGGCAGAGACGGGAGGATTGCTGAGTTCGCGGCGGCTTGCCTGGGCACCATAGTGAGCTCAGGGCCAGCC